>JAHKKF010515565.1:0-13634 GCA_019740295.1 Labeo calbasu
GACTGAAGAAAGAATGACACAAACATCTTTGATGACAAGGGGGTGAGTAAATTATCTGTAAATTTTTGTTCTGGAAGTGAACTTCTCCTTTAATATCGGTACATTGCGACACCTTTGTTGCTGACCTTTTGTAGCACAGCCAGTGATTACAGACAGATCGTTAAAAAAATAAATAAATGAACTAAGTCCCGTCCTGTGCATTTATACAATCAGTTGTGAATCAGGTAGAATCATAACTGTCCATGGCATGTCATGTTAGACCTCTTTTTTTTATTGGTTTTAGGTTTATTGTGCACGCTTGCCATTTTTTTTGCTACCAGATTGCCCTTATGTGATGCTTTCTACAACTCTTTTCATGTGGAGGTCAAAGTGGCACATTACGCTAGTTGTGTGTTTGCGCACATTTGGTTGGAAGACATCATTTCACAGTCTGAAAGGCTGGTGTACCAGCTGCTTTCACATCATTACAGTGGCACACAAATTAGCAAGACTGTCCAAGTTAAACACGCAGTCAGTTGATCAAAAGTGACTCTACAGATGTTTATAATCTTACAAAAGATTTCTTTTAAATGAAATGCAGCAGTTTTACCAAAAATAATTTTTCAACGTTGGTAATAATGAGAAATGTTTCTTGAGTATCAAATCAGCATATTAGAATGATTTCTGAAGGATCATGTGACACTGAAGACTGGAGTAATGATGCTGAAAATTCAGCTTTGATGACAGGAATTAATTACATTTTAAATGTACATTCAAATAGAAAATAATTATTTTAAATTGTAATAATATTTCACAATATTATCCATTTTATGGTATTTGAACAGTAGTCTTAAAAAGGAAAAAATGAAAAATTGTTGTAATATTTCACAATAATACTGTGTTTGCATAATTTTATATTTAGTTTTCTTTCTTTTGATTCGTTCATCGTACTGGAAGGTCAAGTCATGCACTTGACACGGTACGCACAGGTTGCGTACTGCACATTTTTGCAAATTTATTTGGTTATCCAGCAGCAAACCTGTACAGCATACAAATATTAGTGCGCTATTTTAAACATTTAACAGATTTAACCAACACTGCTTTATACAGTGTTGCACTGTGTGTGTAAGTGTTTAAGAGCTGCTAATGTCTGTTGTCTGTGGCTGTTTCAGAGCTGGATAAGGAGGACAGCTGCGGGGAGATGTCTGTTCCCAGCAGCCCACAGAACGAGGCCATCCAGCACAGCTCCATCAGCACATCCAACGGCGTCAGCTCGTCCACAGCAGCCACAGCGCCGCTCGCGTCCGGCGCCGCTCTCGGGCCCGCCGCGGACCACAGCACAGAAGAGGAAGACGACTCGCACGTGGGCGGGGCCTCTTCCTCTCACGCCCAGTCTTCAGGAAGCTGATCAGGCCTCTGATTGGTCACTTTGATTCCTGGCAGCCATGTTGAAATGAGGGAGATAAGAGATGTTCCCTGGAACATTTCAGTCTGGTCTCCCCTTCATTTAAGCTCTTTTCAATCCAGCGCATTTTTACAAAGAGTGAGTACAGCAGTCGGGGAAAGGCACTTGGGAGGTTATGCAGAAGTTGTACTGATCGTTTTATGGTTTTTCCATTTGTGGTGTATTTATTTGAGGATGGAGATGGGATGATTCACGACAGCCCAATGTGTCCAGATTCGTAGTGAGGAAACGGACGTACTGAAGCACTATCGGAGGCTTAAAGATGGAAGAATTGGCCACTTTATAATTTATTCGCCTTTTATATTTTGCACATGAAGGAGTTTTTAAGCGATCGTTGTTTTAAGTGCTTGACATAAGCAGTTCCAGCAGATTTTAGGAGTAGCTTTAAAACAAATCTGATCGTCCGTCTTTTAGAAATAGTGACGTGTTGTTGTGTGAATGTTTCATATGGTTCTTGGCATGTTAAAGGAGGATTTTCTGACATGAATGATTGTTCATTGGGCAGTGATTGTAGGAGTGCGTTATTCACCATGCTGACTTTTCAAATGCTTCGATATGTGCCATTAATTTGGTCATTTATTTGTTGCAGGTTGTTGAAAATACAGTAACAAGTTTCCTTTACAGTTTAATTACAATGAAGGTGAATTAGTGAAATAGACTTGCCTGAGAGCTTTTCATGGACTTATTTTGATAAGAACGTTAATGCTTTTTTATAAGTGATTTTTTCCGCTTACTTACAAAGTGGCTGACTTTGTATTTGTGGTGTCTGACTCTTAGAAAGTTCATTAGCTCATTTTGGTTGTCTTTCTGATTACAGTGTAATTAAGGAAGCATTGTATATGCCATTATGATGAAATCATTGTATGTGATCTCTACTGGTACTATGTTTGTCTTAGGATCATGATGACAAAAAAAAATAAGAAAATCACCCGAACAAACCTTTAAAAAAGGCTTTCTCTGGCCAACCTGTGGAACTGTTTTCAGCAACTCTCTCTTAATAGCATTAAACTCGACAAGTGAAGAGGAACCAGAGCTGCTCTGACGGATATAAAACTTTTTTTTTTAAGTTTAAGTTATGCTTAGTGACAATTTACTAAGTAAGAAAAATAGATGAAGTCTTTCACGATCATCCTCTTCTCTCTTTAAAATCTATTGGCTTACTACTGTGTAGTTCTACAAGACTTTGCTGCATTTCGTTCTGCTTTTAAGTCGACTTGATTTTGGTTTCAAAGGTAAATTTGTATGACGGTTGTTTCTGTGCTTACCTGCATGACTGAATTCTCTAAGAGAATCACACCAGTGTTTCAACCATGTCTCTGTTGCAGTTGAACATCTTGTTACTCTTAGATTTTCAGCCAGGAAATGGCAGCTTTACAATGGGGGTTTTGTTCTTGTTTACTAGGTCCACTTTGGAAAAAGGATGTGATTATTATTGTGTTGGCGGTCAACTTGTAACTTGTGAAAGTTATGTATAAATTATAATAAATTAATGAAATGTTGTAATAAATCTTTTAATAGCTATTTAAAGCATCTGTCATTCTGTAGATTTTGTCATTGGATGAAACTGTGTTTTGTATGTGTTTTATTTGAATGATATTTTGCTTTGTAAACTCTGCCATCTGGTGGACAGTCTGTCACACTTACATTTACTGGAGCTGTTCATTTGCTGGTAAGTTTTTGTGGGCAAACTGGTTGTGTCATTTCAGGATTTATGTTCGAAAGAAAAAAAACATCACTGTAACTACGACAGTTCCTAGCTTAACCTTCTTATTCTTTAAAATACAGTAATTGAAAAAAAAATCATTTTATATGCACAACAACGGGTGTATAAATGTAAAGAAAGTTGCCCTTCTTCAGTACTAATCAGTCAAACCTACATTAACAGCAACCCTTATGTTTTATTGTAGTAAAAGTGTAGCAACCATGTTTTTTGTGCCATATTGATTACCATTTGTATAACCACAGTTTTACGCAAAACCATGGTTAATTTGTGGTTACCATGGTTTAACTTAACCATGATTTTATTGGTGTTATTTGTAGTTAAAGCCATGGTTAATTTTCATAAAGGAATGCTGGCAAGTAGGGTTGCAAAAAGGTGGGAAACTTCCAGTAAATTTTGGAAGCTTTCCCGGAATCTTCCAGGGATTTTTGGAAATTTTCCGGAAATTTCCCACCCCTTTGCAACCCTACTGGGAAGATGTGCAAAGTACTTGCTTTGCGATTCATAATAGGCATAACATTGTAATCATTAACTTACTTTCATATTGTAAACACTAGCCACAAGTATAGTAAAATTAAAATCTGTAAGGAGAACATCATGAATGAAAGACAAGCATTTATCAGCAATTAGTTCAACGTACTGAAATTAGCTCTTGAGACATCGCCCTCTCACCTGACTTTGCCAGCAACCGCAGTGTTTGTTATGTCTTAATGACTACAATGCACATTTCATATCATTTCCAGTTATACTGAGCTTTGTTTTAAACTTAAGTCAGCCTACCTCATGTTAGATTCGTTGCTCTATCATCTTGTCCAGTGCGATTTGCAAATGGATGTATTCAGACATTTCTTTTGCAAACAGTTGTTTTATATTTGCCTATATGTTACCAGGCGTTTTTATTTAAACAGGACAAACAGCTAAAACCAGCCTAAGGTGGTTTCTCTGGTTTTAGCTGGTCATCCAGCCTGGTCTGAGCTGGTCATAGCTGGTCATCAGGCTGGTTTTAGAGGGGTTTTGGCCACTTCCAGCTGGAACAAGTAGCTGACACCAACATGGCCAGACTGGGAGACCAGCTACTTTCAGCTAACCAGCTAAGACCAGCCAACCAGTCAACTTAAGCTGTTTTTTTCCATAAGGGATATGCATATTTAAAGTGGTATGAGAAATATGTCATTTATATGTGCCGAACTTCCTGCTGCCAGGTGGTGGCGCTATGACTTTAACTGAATATTGGCATGTAGATGTGTTCGAGCCAGGACTTTGATCAAACATATGAAGTTTGTATGAGTTAGTGTAAAACAAATCATTTCCTTTTGCCAGCAAGTGGCACTAATAAAAAACACAATTTGTTGAGTCAGCTTAAAATAATTTGTTACCCTGTTGCCTTGAAATTTTAAGTTCAGTCAACTAAAATAAGTTTAGTCAACTTGAAATGTTAAGTTGTACTTAGATATTTATGTTTGCTAAACTTAACAGATGGGTAAGTAACCCAGCTGCCTTAAAATTTTAAGTTGATTCAGCTCAAATATGTAAGTTGTCACTTAGTGTAATTTAACATTTCAAGTTGAATAAACTTTTTTTGAGTTGACTGAACTTAAAATTTTTAAGGCAGCCAGGTTACAAATTATTTTGACTCAACAAATAGTTTTTTACAGTGTATAGCAGAATATTGGCCTTTAGATGTGACCAGGACTCTTATTGAACGTGAAGTTTGAGGCAGATCGGACATTGTATGTCTGTATAACAACAACTTCCTTTTCCATGATGAAACACTGAACTTCGTCAGGCCGCCACAGACACGCCCTTTAACGAAAACTCAAGATCTTCGAAACTTAACATTGCAAAGGCCTTTACAGTAGACTGACCAAATATAATGCTGTTATCATTAAATCTCTGGGAGGAGTTTGTTAGTGTGTAAAACATGCCACTGTTGAGAGCAGGTGGCTCTATGACTGTAACTGAATATGCTCATGGACGTGTTCAGGAAAGGACTCTTAACAAACATGGATTTTGGTGCCTATCAGGCATTGTACACGCACTTCAACTAAAACTCAAGATTTTTGCAATTTAACATCACAAAAGGCTTTAAATTACACTGACCAAGTTTGGTGTTTAAATCTCTATGAGGAGTTCGTTTAAAAACAACACCTGAAAATGGCAAAAATGGCACAAAACTTGCAGAGAAAATTCAAAATGACAGACTTACTGTTGGGTTTCAGACTTCACACGAGGGCCTTTTTGGTAGGTGTTGGTGTGTTACATGCGTTTATCGAATTTCGTACATACTATATGAAATAGCTCGAGGGGCATGCTGTTGAAATTTTATAGGTGGCGCTATCGAGCCATTTTGCCACACCCACTTCTGAAACCCATATCAGATGTAAATTTTCACCACTTTTGGCGTGTGTGCAAAGTTTCATGCGTTTTCCAGCATGTTTAGGCCCTCAAAAATGTGATTCATTTTAGAGAAGAAGAAACTGAGCAATTCCAAAAAATTCTAACGTTAATTTACAAGATTAGGTCATATAGAATCGGTTAATTACGTTGTGGTTTATAACTGGTTAACCACCAGCGTGATTTGTGAACTGAATCGTTTAAAGAAACCGATTCAAAAGAACGATTCATCGAGTCAGACATTCTTGCTCAGGAGTGATGCTGCTCCCCCTGCTGTCTGATCAGTGTATAGTTTCATGAACAGACTCGCTTGGTTAACTTATTGCTCACTCATCATCTTGTTTTTTTCAACCGTGAACTTTAGCCTGACGAGACTGAGATGGACGTTCAGAGTGTGAATGTACTGACCTTTCAGTCTTTCTGGATGAGAGCATCTTCACTTTGATGACACTCCCAGCTTTCCAGTCATGGTTATACATGTCAACCCGAATGATTTTAGCTGAGTCACCAGTAACTTTATATTTAGCACATTATTGCTTTTAGTTTATATATTAAATAATTTAAGGAAATTAACTAATAATATGCTAGTGAAAATGACAGTGTGTATTGTGAAGCAGTTTGCTGTGATTTACAATTAATTCTCTTGGTAATTAGATTACTATTTATGACAAGCAAATTAAATATAACACCATCACATGGCCTTTAACATGAACAAGCAATCTCTTAAAGAAGAGCTATGTCTTTAGTCAAAAATAACCATTGCTGTATCCTACACTCGACACGCCTTGCACGTATTAGTCGGATTCAAGAAAACTGTATTTACTTTTATTCAACGGCAGGAAATGAGAGCTGAACAATAAATGTCTTGTCAGGGGCTCATGTCCTC
This sequence comes from Labeo calbasu, assembly GCA_019740295.1. NCBI lineage: Eukaryota > Metazoa > Chordata > Actinopteri > Cypriniformes > Cyprinidae > Labeo > Labeo calbasu. Next base: position 6,445 of record JAHKKF010515565.1, read on the forward strand.
TGAGCATAACCGCTGGGTGGCTATTGTGTGAGCTTCCTGTTAGCGTGTGTACTCACTTAAACTTCTGTCAGTTCAGGGCGACACGGCCATCTGGGGAACATATTGAAGAGTTTGTTTTACTTCAGACCGATGCAAGGCACAAGCTTAAGCACAGCTTCAAAGGGTGCTTTGGGATCCCATGGCCGACTAAACAGACAAAGCTTGCAATTACATAATGATATTGTTTTATGATATTATTTGGGGAAGACATACTGAGACATGTATTTATAAGACTGCTCTTACTCTCACACATTTGTACATATTGTAAGTGCATATGAATGACTAAATAAATCTGTGCATACCACTTTGGCATGTTATATATCCATTCTGCAACACTATCTAGCCTACCTCAAAATTCACATATATGTGTATTTATTTATTGAAGTACATTATCTGAGAAAAAAAAAGGAATGTACTCTTTCAAAAGGTACTATGCATCATTTAGGTACAAATATGTGCGGTTTAGGTACTAATATGCACCCTTTGGTGTAAAAAGGTACAAAAAATATACCTTCTGAATAGCTTTTGCCCCAGTCACAGCTTTTGTGCCTTTTTTGCTGAATTATATGAATTATATATGTGACCCTGGACCACAAAAACAGTCTTAAGCAGCACAGACCCATACATTGTATGGGTCAAAATTATCGATTTTTCTTTTATGTCAAAAATCATTAGGATATCATCATCATCACAATCATTAGTAAAGATCATGTTCAATGAAGATATTTAGTAAATGTCCTATTATTATATTATTATTACTTATTATTACATTTATTCAGATGTATATCTCTCTTTTATTTATTTATTTTTTTTAAAGACCCTAAGACTGTTTTTGTGATCCAGGGTCACATATATATAAACATCATTCATGTTGGTGTTTCTACACAGCTTTTTAACTGCTGAATCCAACACACTCTCATGGCAATTTGTAGGCCTAACTATTTTGTTTCTGCAAACTGTTTGTGAATGCATAAATTTGTATGCTATATAAATGTTTTAAGCCTCGCTGATGGAAGGTTAGGGCTAAGTATTCATGTTTATTCATTTCTAAAAGCATATTTTTGTACAAATCAAATCATACAAATTTGATACATCTAAAATGCAATAAAAGAACATAAGTTTGCAGTCCAAACCAAGTGTGAAATATAAAAAAAAAAAAAAAGAAATCTGAGACTGTAGTGCAAAATAATGGAAAGAAAACTGATATTTTTTGTTAAGAGCGTTTGTTGTTGTTGTTGTTGTTTGAGTCCATGCAGCTGAACCAGTGCAGACCCATTCAAGAAATAAATGACTCATCATTCATAAAGACTTTACTTACAATGTAATGTTTACTTGGGTCACAGACCAGTTTTGGTGTTGATTTATTGTACAAAGTTAGATCTTAGTGGGCCTATAACTGAGAAATAATTTCTTTTTACATACAGTTGAAGTCAAACGTTTGCAGATTCTGCAAAATGTTAATTATTATATTATTTATTAATTATTATAATAATTAAATCATAATTATTGTAGTTGTTATAGTTATGAATTATTATAGTTAATTATTATTTTTTATTTAGTACTGACCTGAATAAGATATTTCACATTAAAGACGTTTACATATAATTCACAAGAGAAAATATAGTTGAATTTATAAAAATGAACCCGTTCAAAAGTTTACAAAGACTTGATTCCTAATACCGTGTTCTTACCTGAATGATCCTGTTTTTGTTGTTGTTGTTTGTTTGTTTGTTTTGTTTTGTTTAGTGATAGTTGTTCATGAGTCCATTGTTTTTTTGTTTAAGCATTTTTGTGTATTTAAACCCTTTACAACAATGACTGTATGATTTTGAGATCCATCCTTTCACACTGAGGACAACTGAGGGACACATATGCAACTATTACAGAAGATTCAAACACTCACTGATGCTCCAGAAGGAAAAAACATGTATTAAGAGGTGGGAGGTATAAACTTTTGAACAAAATGAGGGTGTGTAAATTTTTCTTATTTTGCCTAATTTTTTTTTTTTTTNNNNTTTTTTTTTTTTTTAATTTAGTACTGCCCTTCAGAAACTGTGGAAGATACTTACATGTTTTCCAGAAAACTAAATGATTTAAATTTACCCTGATTTTCAAATTGAAAAAGTTTTCATCCCCAGCTCATAGTGTTTGAACCTTCTGTAATAGTTGTATATGAGTACCTCAGTTGTCCTCAGTGTGAAAAAATGGATCTCAAAATCATACAGTCATTGTTGGAAAAGGGTTCGAACACAAAAATGCTGAAAAACCAAAGAATTTGTGGAGCCTGAAGGATTTTTCTGAAGAACAGCAGGCAGTTTAACTGTTCATGACAAACAAGGGACTCCTGAACAACTGACTAAACAAAACAAACAAACAAAAAACGTTTGACTTTAACTGTATGTAATCAAAACGTTATATTGTCCAAATACGTCCAAATCAATGGGAATATTAATTTATGAATAATTATCTCTTTTTTATACCAAATAATACTGTTTACTATTCTGTTCAAAGACAAACTCTCTGTATTTATACACGCAAGTCATGTGAACGTAAATTCTTTACACCCAAAGTTTTAGACGTGTATGGTGTCTTATATTATGACGTGTTCAGCATCATCTCACACAGAGAGGGGGTCTCCATGGTAACGCGCCATGAGGAGGCTGCAGTCCCTGAGGAAGAGCGCGCGCGTGTGTGGATCAGGTCATGTGGTCTCACAAGATGGCGACTTCAGTGCTGGGATGTAAGGAGTGAATCAGAGCTCCAGACCTGCATTAAATACACACAGAGCGCTCGATACAGCTACCGGTCCAGATCTGCTGCTCGTACCGGGTCACTTCTCATCACAGCTCACATGCGTTTTCCCGCGGTCGGCGTTCAGATGTTGCTGTTGAAGTCGGTGGGAATGAAAGTTTAGCTCGGCAACAGCTTGCAACATCGCTTATGAAGGATTCCCACATTGGACAAGTCACCATTACCCCTCCTCCAAAATATAAGGTTATTTGTGATAGAATTAGACTCATTCTTTATGGAATAGCTGTATAAGGTGTCTTTAATTCAAAGCTTTGTCCATCTGGATCACTGACTGCAATGGCCATCCATGTGTTCGGTGAGTCGATCTCAATTGATTGCTTTTATTTGGAGTTTGATGACAACACATTGCTGTGTGTTTGCTTGTGAAAGCAAAACAAACGCACAAATAGATTTCATAGAGAGATACAGTGATATTAGCTAACCCTACGACTGATAATATCAAGAATTGTATCATTTTCAGTTTCACTGAACGGTGTTTTGTTTTTATTGCGTGTATACAAACACACTTCCAGTGCGGGTTCACAATGAGATCATGTTGTCAAAATAACTTTGGCTTCATCCTGCAGTCTGTCGTTATTCTAATGATACAAAAGGCAAACCGGTTCTTCTTCTCTTTGTTTCTCCTCATCTTTAGTATTTGCTTTGTTGAGGTGGTCACGCTATAATAACGCACATTGTTCTTCATGACAACAGGTAAAAGATTAATAAATCGGAACGGTGACAAAAATAAATGTTACCTGTGCTGTGACTTCTTTTAAAATATTTTAATTTTCATTTCGACCATTTATATATCAAATTAACAACTAAGTTGATTTAAAAATGAAAAACTTCTAATGAAACGCATCTAATGCTTTCAGTTTTAACCTAAAAACTGACTGAAAACATGCTTGTGGTTATATTATATTTTAAATATTAAAATATGAGCATATGACTGCCTGAGCTCACTATCATATGCCACTTGTTGAAGTCATGGAGGAGAAATATGTTTGCTCTTCCCTGGAGCTCTTATCTCTGGATAAGGAAGCAGCCATTTTCTATTAATATGTACTGCTGAATCATACTACAGATATGAGTAGTAAGTGTATGACTGTTAGAAGAAGACATGTCTTCATTTATGGTGTTAAACTCTTGTCCATCAATTTATTACGCACACAGACTCCTACTGCTCTATTGTTCAGATGCTTATATTCAAATGCTTTACACTTGGATGTACCTTTTGTGATGAACATAATAGAAGGGTTTTTTTTCTATTTTGGATGTTTCTGTGAAAGGAAGAGGAAACTGTCAGAGGGTCTTTCCTCCGAGAGAGTGAGAGTGAGTTAGTGTAATGAGCAGGACCGCAGTATTGTGGAGCGGGGCCAGGTTTTTTTGAAGTCAGGAGTAATGTGAAGGGCCTCTCCCTCTCCTGTGCTCTATTGTTCATGAAGTGCTTACAGCGGGGTATTTCGTCAGGGTTTTCCTGCTAGTATTCATTAATCCTATAATGAATACTCTGAAGAACCAGTAACATCTTACTGTCAGCTTAATAACATTTTCTACCAGGAAATTTATTCAGAAACACAGCTGAAAATTCTATCCTGTGCAAAATATAAAAATAATATATATATATATATATATATATATATATATATATGTATATTAATAAATATTTGAATGGAATACAAATTTCAGTAGTGTTTCTGAATAAATTTGCTGGACGAAATGCAACCCAGGACCACAAAACCAATTATAAGGGTCAATTTTTGAAAATTGAGATTCATGCATCATCTGAAAGCTGAATAAATAAGCTTTCCATTGATATATGTTTTTTAGGATAGGACAATATTAGGCGAAGATCCAACTATTTGAAAATCTGGAATCTGAGAGTGCAAAAAAATCAAAATAATTAGAAAATTGCTTTTAATGTTGTCCAAATGAAGTTCTTAGCAGTGCATATTATCTATCAAAAATTAAGTTTTGATATATTTACAGATCTTCATGGAACACGATCTTCACTTAATATCCTGATCATTTATTGGCATAAAAGAAAAATCGATAATTTTGACCCATACAGTGTATTTTTATCTATTGCTACAAATATGCCCATGCTAAGACTGGTTTTGTGGTCCAGGGTCACAAATGTAGTTAAGCTGACAACAAGATGACTTTTTTTTTTTTTTTTAATGAATGTACTTTATATTTATTTATTTATTTACGGTCAAAAGTTTGGAGTGATTTTTTTTTTTTTTTAATTCTTGAAAGAAGGTACTTGATCAAAAACACAGTAAAAACTGTAATAGTGTGAAATATTATTACAATTTAAAATAACTGTTTTCTAATTTAATATATTTTAAAATGTAATTTATTCCTGTTATGCAAAGCTAAATTTTCACCGTTATTACTCCAGTCTTCACATGTTTCTTCAGAAATGACTCTAATATGCTGAATTGATGCTGAAAATTCAGCTTTGAACACAGGAATAAATTAAATTTTAACATATATAAAAATAGAAAACAGTTATGTTACATTGCAATAATATTTCACCTTATTATTACTGTTTTTACTGCATTTTTGATAATGAATGAATGAATGAATGAATGAATTAGTTAATATATTTAGTTTGTCTGTGACTTGCATTGTAAAACAGAAGCAAAATAATCATAGTAAACATTATAGTAATACAAAAAAGTTTAAGTAAAATGAGAGATCTTTATTAAAAATACTTAAACCCCTGCAAATTCTACCGTTTACCAGCAGATGGCACTCTCACACAGCCAATACATAGACATATTTCCACTGCCAGATCGCTGGACCTTAAAATTATGAAGAAAATCAAGTTAGGGTTAAGTTGCTGAAATTGTTAATGTTTAGGAACTTTCGGGGGATTCTGTTTTTTTTTTTTTTGTTTGTTTTTTTTTTTTTAACAGTGTATGTGCAGATTTTCAAAAATATGTATGATTTTTATGCATTTTAATTTTTTTTATTAAACATTATCTCTTATTTCTCTCAGATAATGATGAGTACAGACCGCCTGTGTGGAAATCCTACTGTAAGTGTACTTTTTAATACAGCATCATATAAAAGTGTTATATAAAAGTATATATTGTAACGGTTTGCAGTAACATTTCACAGGTGAACCTAATTCTACTAGAAAAGTAAATCATTGACTCTGAAGAGAACAACAAATAAAGCTATTTCACTGCATCTTGCAAGAAAAAGAAGCCATGTATAATATAGAAATATGCATTTAGATATCACATATCTCTCTGTATTTATAATACACATTCTCCTTCTTGTAATGCTTGTGGTATTTTGTTGTAATAGTGTACCAGCTCCAGCAGGAGGCGCCACATCCACGCAGAGTCACCTGCATATCTGAGGTGAGTGATAAACCCTTCGAATAAGCCACTAGAATCGAAATAGTACATAAATAAATGGGTTTTTAACAAATTTATGCTATTGAGATTTTTGGCATTCAAATGTCTTCAAAAAGACAAAAACATGACTTTACCAAAAAGACAAAGACTGGAGAAATTTTGAATTTGCTTTTGTGAGCCTCCAAACGCCCCCTTTAGGAAGACAAATGCATGACTCCTACCTTAATCTGCGATCTTAGTGTTTCAGGATTGGTTACTCTAATCAGAATGCTTCTGTTGACCATGTCCTGTGCTGTTTTGTTCAGTAATAGCCCTCAGTTCATAAAGATTGTTGATATTTTTATACATGGTAAATGTTTAAGTTCATCCGGGATGTAATTTAGGTCACCCATCTTCATTGAATTACAAATGCAGCTCTTAATTGCGTGATGGTCTAGACTTGTGGTAACCTCCAGAGACGAGATGCAATATAAAGACCGGAGAAGCAGCAGAGCAGAATCTGAACCAGCACTGCTCCATTAGTCGGGCTGATATTAGTGGCAGTAATTAAGAAGCGAGATGGTGCTTTTGAATTATTCATCTGTATCATGAAAATCTCGTGTTTGTGGAGGAAACTGCCTGCGGTCCAGCGCTGCGTTTAGAGATGAGGTTAAACATTTAAACTCATGCCCTTCCCCATCACAGTCTGCAGGTGTTTCATCATCAGCTTCCTTATAGATAAACTATTATGAAATCTGACACTCACTATTAGCTGCTGTTTGTTAGATTATTTGATGATAATATCAGGGATTCGTAATTTGCTGGTGATCATATCGGTATTGATATTTGCTGTTAATTTGCTGTTAACTTACTCACGCCCCGGCCATCCAAGATGACTTTTTCTTTAGAAGAACAGTAAAGAAGATTTTTAGCTGAAACCGTGTTCCTTGGTGATTCATAAAATGCAAGTCAGCGACAGCACGTACTTGAGAATGAAAAAAAAAA
>JAHKKF010515566.1:0-50118 GCA_019740295.1 Labeo calbasu
GTGAATATACATTAAAATGTAATTTATTTCTGTGATCAAAGCTGAATTTTCTACTCCAGTCTTCAGAGTCACATGGTCCTTCAGAAATCATTCTAATATGCTGATTTGCTGCTCCAGATACATTTCTGATTATTATGAATGCTGAAAACAGTTGGGCTTCTTTTTATATTTGTTAAAATAGTGACGTTTTGTTTTTCAGTATTCTTTGATGAATATAGAGTTCAAAAGATTTTTTTTTTTCAAGCAAATACTGTTTTTCTGGCTTGTATGGCTTTTTTTTAAAGTAACCACTGTCAGGAGTGGTAAAAAACGTCAATATCCGTACTGCGTTATGCAAATCCATGACAAATATTTCAGTATCACGAATACCAAAAACTCAGAAAATCATCTCTCGAGTATCAGCATCAGATCCCACGTTAAATTGATTCTCATGGAATGACTCACAGTCTATATAGGCTCCAGAATCCTGCATCGTGCCAAGCAGATCTGGCCTAATTCCAGCTTTCTGTGCTGTGTGGGATTCGCTCCTTTCTGCTTCTGAAAAATGAGAAACAAAACGCTATGAACAAAGAGATAGGTCTCAGTCAGGATGCTTGATTTTTTTTTTTCACTGCCCTTCGGCAGTTCCTAGTTTGAGGATGTCAGCTGAAGTCACCCGCGGATTGTATTTGCTGCTGTACGTTTAAACAGCTCAGTTCAGGTTGTGTAAAAGAGACGGAATCACACACAATTACAAACGTATCTTCAGTTAATTAACCTTTGTGTACTTCTTGTTGCACAGCTTCAACTTCATACTATTTTTCCTCATTAAGTAGTTATTTTTGCACCCTATTTGAATGTTGTTTTAAGCATAATATCAGTTTAGCTTTAATTAGCACTCCTTTCCTTTGGCTTATTAGTGTGGTGTGAATTAGATTGTGTGAAGGTGTCATCATAGTAAGTTGTTTAACAGCCCAGCGTCTCTCACACCTACTAACCCATCAGCCATTAATCGCTGGTAGTATATAGTAAGCACATCTTTGCTAACGTTGCAGTGATTGCGGCAGCCTCGAGTGAGTCAGATTTCAGGAGTGATTTTGCACATACCCACCAAAAAATAAGAGAGTGTACGTAAAACAAGCAAAGCTTCTACCAGCGGTTTGTGTGGTCTTGAGAAATGGAAAACAGGTCCACCTACGTTAGAACTACACCACTAGTGTGAACAGGCCAACGGTTTATAATGAACAGAAAGCACACCATGTCAGCTAAAGCTTTATACTTACCTTCTGAATTAGAGAGAAAAGATCCCACCGCACACAGACAGCATGGGAAAGTGGCACAGGACTCTTGTAGGCACCAGAACAAATGCAGAACAGAACTGATCAAAAAGTGAAAGACGCAAAGATAAAAATCACACAAACATAAGTGGACTAGGGTGACCATACGGGCTTTCTATATTGCCTAAAATATTCTGGTTTTATCTCTGTTGTGCTGTTGTCATACTTGCCGAAAGTAATGATCGAAAAGTAGTTTGACCAATAAAATGCAGACAATGTACATAATTGACCAATCGTGGTGTAAAAAGGTGGGATCTACAGAGAACAGTCAAAGCAATGTAAATACACGTACATATAACTTGTGTTTGACTTGAAGCAGCGCTGCATAGACCGATCATTGTATTAACCTAGATATTTTAGGCAATATAGAAATCCTGGTCAGGACATGTCCAAGAAAAAAGGACATATTAGGCACTTTCACAGCACGTAGTTCTAAGAACTTAGTTCAGCATGGTGATATAGAATCCTATAGAATCAATTTCTCCCTCTGGCATTCGTACCGACAGCAGGAACTCTGTCCGAAGCGGTAGACAGTGATGTCTTTATTTGCGGCATTTACAAATGTCAACAACCGGTGAATGGAGGACGCCATGATTGGAGCTGTTTTGGTTGCGTGTTGTAGGTTTTGTGATAACGGAGATGGAATGTAAACACAATTTACATGATTAAAATCTGACAAAATCTCCTATGACAACTTATCATCGAGGCTAAGAAGAGAACACAATGCTGAAGACAACAGGTAGCTAAATGCATTATTATCACTGTTTTCCATGTTCGTGGAGTAAATATTTTTACACTGCTTTTTAAAAATGCCAGGTACCCAGTGTTTCGTATGCGTTTGGCCAATCAGCGTACACTTACGTCATCTATAGTTCCTATAGAACTGTTCTAGACCCTACTCTGAAGTAGAAGCTAATTTAGTTCCCTCAAACAGAGTTCCTAGTTCCTGCAGTGCGAACACGGCAAAAAGCGTGAACTTCCGCCAATAGTTCTACGAACTATGAAAAGGTTCCACCGGTGCAAAATCCCTTATGGTGACCCGAAGTTTTTCATGACAGCTATATGGACATGGAAGAAATTAGTGGAGTCTGGATTAACACCAAATTTAGGTCTAGGGCAGGGATGGACAAACTTAATCCTGGAGGACCACTGTCCTGCAGAATTTAGCTCCAGACCTAATCAAATACACCTGAACCAGCTAATGTTTTCAGTATTACTAGAAGGTTGGTGAGTTTTCTCAGAGTAGGATCTAAACTCTGCAGGTCTCTGGTCCATTTCTGGTCTAGAGACCCAAGAACCAAAAGAAGATCCTGTTCAGCCTGTCCTATCCTATTTTAAACACTTTGAACCTCATAATCCTGGGAGACGTATTTGCATCTAAAATCTCAAGATGCACTCAGGAATAGTTTTTAAAAAACTTGGCGTAGAATGCCTCCTCTGCCAGGTTGGCATCAAATAAAACAGATGCCATGCCAACTTGCTACTGTAAACAAAACCGCACAATGCTTCCCCCACTTCCAGGGTCTTCTGATTGGTCCACTGTTTTGGAACTGACATTGATAAGCGGCACTGCATGCAAAAGATGAAATTCTTTAAATTTGACATGGCGTCTTAAAAACTTGACGCTGCAAAAGAGGCGAAGTGCAAGTATACGTCCGTCTAACACAGGGATGTTCAAACTTGGTCCTGGAGAGCTGGTGTCCAGCAAAGTTTGGCTCCAACTCACCTCAACACAACTGCTGGGAAGTTTCTAGTATGCCTAGTAAGAGCTTGATTAGCTTGTTCAGGTGTGTCAAATTGGGGTTGGAGCTGAATTCTGCAGGACACTGGCGTTCCAGGACCAAGTTTTGGCACCCTAACACATTCACATTATTTGCTTGTTAGCCAAACTAGGTGTCTTCATGTCTTCTGATCCAGTTTCTCATGCAAAAATGCACCTCACCAAGCCTCAGTCATACTGTTTTCTTCAAAGATATCTTTCTACTTCCTACCGCTCTTGTCAACACATCCTTATTCTGTGCAGCGTTCCATTCGATAGAATCCTGCATGACCACAACGCAATGAAACTAGAACTGAAATTACTGACTGGTCTCACTCATACTTTCCTGAAAATAGCTGTGGAGTTATTCTCGTTGTTTTGGTTGAAAGTCATTGTTATTTCATTGTCATTGTTACACTCATCTTATTTTGGTAGTTGTTGTTTCTCTTACTCTCTTGGATGTCAAACTCTTCTTTCTGGATCTGCTCCTGTTGCTGTTTCCTCAAATTCAAGAGTGTCCCAATTTGCAGAGTTCAGCTCCAACCCCAATCAAACACAGCTGATCAAGCTCTTCAGGATGACTAGAAACATCCGAGCTTGCTTTAGAGCGTGAGGAAATGAAGAACTTTGTATCTTCACTATCTGCTGCACCTTGTTCCAGTTCACAGCTACCCTACTGAGCCTGCTGAGATCTAAACGCCTGTAACCTCCAGAAATGCAAGCTGAGACTTTGCTCAGATCTTCACTGTGACTGACAGTATATCTGCTAGACGTCTTCAACATCCTGTTCCTTGCTTGCAAAGAATCTGTCCCACACTCCCGTCAACCATAATCAAGGTGTACATCCCAGACACTTCTCGTCAGCAAGCTCACGTCATGACATGTTCACACTTGTTTAGGTGGTGATTTTCCATTCCTGTCCTTCACTTATGCAATGACCTCCAAATAACAGGCGAAACACATTCATATCACAACGTATGTCTTAAAACCTCTGTTACCTAATGGTCCTTGAAAGAGACACCCAAAGGTACAGACTGCAGTATGTTGAGCTATAATATTTTTTGTTTAGTGCAACTATTCAAAGTAATAAAGTACATCAGGTGTTAAAAAAAATGATTTAATATATTAACTCTTGCAGTGTAGTGTGAAGACAAGAAATTTAAGGAGTACATTTGAAAAAGAACTCCAGCACAATATCTAGACTCATTACGATCTCTCTCTGATCTGAGAGAACATGTCAAATTAACCTTTAAAACAGAAAAAATAAAAAAAATACTGCACTCATTCTCAGATAACAGAGGACACGACTAATGTGCGCTATAGCCTGGACTGATCGATGACGTTGTGTTCATACCGTACAACCAGAGAAGAACCAGCCCCCCGACTGAGCCTGGATTATCCCAAAGGCTTGCTAACGAATGTCCTTGCCACTATCCCCTTTGGCCTACTCAGTGTTGGATTAAAAAACAATTTATATTCAATCAGAATTATTGATTGACAGTAGCTGTACTTGACACCACTGAAGAAATAAACTTCCGTATCTGCTGTACAGCTCAGCTGAAAGCTAAAATTATAACTGAAATAACAGATTTCTGATTAAAGAATCTGAAACTCTGACACTGTTCCTCCTGTTTATTATGTAAAGCTGCTTTGAAGCAATCTGTACGGTTTAGCGCTATACAAATAAACATGACTTGACATGGGTTACAAAGAGGAAGCGAAGCGGTGATAGTTTCAGCAATCGGATGTGGTGTCATCACATGCTTCAGAAACCATCTGTATCTGAAATTAACCACAAGGCAACAGGAAACCAATCCTCAGAGTGGGCGGGGGGAGGAAGTCTCACCTCATGCAGGACTCATGTTACAGAAAAACACCCTTGGGGTGCCGTTTCCAAGAAAACTCCTAAGTCATGAACAAGATGGAAAATAAAGGTGGAATGAGATTAAATTTATGTGATCCTAATGGAGAGCGCTTCTGGAGATTCTGAGCCTTAGACAGCTTTTTACAGCACACTTGAACGGGTGTAAAGGGAAGACATTGACGGAACACGGAGGGGGATGGACACTGTAAAATAAATGTAAAAGGAACACACCAAAGCAGATCGGATAACCAAAAAAATAATTCAATATTTATTTGCAGTACAAACAAGTCTTGTATTGGTTTTCATATACTATACAATACATAGGGACAATTTTATATCCTTCATAAACCAGAAAATTTAACTGCCCGGTTACCAAGCCCAGTATTATACACATATATAGATTGTATCTTTTAAAAAATGTATACAGCACATATAAAACAGCTCTGACATTTGAAGCTGTAACACGATGCCGACGCATTGTCAAATAAAAATCCCTGAAAAATTCCTCGGTGAGGTAAGATATACATTTCCTTATTCGCTCATCTAGTTCCTGTGTGTCGCTCTCTTTCATTCTTACTGTTATTAATCGCAGAACCGTTATGTAGCTACAAGAAATGTCCACAGAAAGCCGTGTTCCTGTGTTCTGGCAATATACAAACAGAGAAAAACATTAACGATTTCTCTTTCCCATGGTTACAGATACAAACATTCCTCCACAAGAAGCAGCTCGAAATCAAGATTTACAAGTAAATAAAGAAGCTGTGAAATGAAGCGCATTTCCGTCCCGGGGTGACGCGAGAGCGCCGTGTTGTTATTGTGACTGGGTCGTTTCAAGCATGAGAAATAGTCATCCGCGTTGATATATTAAGGGGACGACTGTTGCATATCTGCACAAGAGGAATATTACATATATATAAATATATATATATATATATATATATATATATATATATATATTGAAATACATGAAAAGGCCACAGGAGTCAGTATATAGCACATATATCGTATATTACGGAAATCCGTGGTTTAAGNATATATACATATATTGAAATACATGAAAAGGCCACAGGAGTCAGTATATAGCACATATATCGTATATTACGGAAATCCGTGGTTTAAGTCGAATCTGATGAAAAGCGAGCGAATGCCCAGCACCCAGCGTGAGATGCGCTTCGGACACCCCGGGTGAAAAGCTGCCTCCGTTTCAAGCTCACGAAGCTATATTTCTGTGGATCTCTAGTATCAAAAGTAGAGGAGTCAAAAACCCGAGGCCATTTTCTAGAAAATACTGCAAAGGGTTGTTGAGTATATTGCAGAGTAACAAATACAACCTTGACTGACCCGTTAAAGACCATTAGTCGTCTATTATTATTACTACATATCGGTTTCTTTAAAAATGAACAAACGTCTTCTTAATACAACGAATTTTCTAAAGTGAGATACAAAGAGTATTGAACAGTCAGAGTAGGAAAGAATTAAAAAGGTTATATAAGGCCAGCTTAAAGCAACCCTGTTAACTCAAGCACTCGTCCGCTCGGGTCCAGTCGCTCGTTCCCGCGGTCAGGAACGCCCTCGCTACACACTGTTTGCTGCCCCGGTCGCCACGCGCAGGAGCAGCAAGAGTAGTTAAAAAAACAGTTCTCAACATTCAGTGACGTGCCACGCCTCGAGAGGATCGCATGCCCAAATACATCGAGTGAATAGATATACTCTTATGTAGAAACTAATACAATATATTCATACTGTAATGAGAATCACCAAGGCCAGAAGGTGAGCGAGCCCGGAAGTCGGGACTCGTGGCTAGGACACAAACGTCGATCTGTCGTTTGCAGTTAAGGAACAATGAGCTTTAAGTGCGCGCGTCGTCCCGAGCGCCCCACGCAGCTGCGCGGCCTCGTCGCAGCCTAGGACTGGCAGCGCCGCAGGACCTCTGAATGTGTCTTTCTGTGTGTGTTGGAGTACCGCTTTTAAGTGCCAAGAAGTGAAAGGCTTCACCACTGTGCAAAACGCATTAGGTCATTGCAAACGTAGAGCGAGAGACAGAGAGAGAGAGAAAGAAAGAGAGGGAGGGAGAGAGAGAGAGAGAAAATAAAGAGGGGGAGGGCTCACAATGTTTGTTTGTGTCGGTTCGGTCACCAAGACCGTCACTACTTTGGACAACATGGTTCTGCGCATTTCATCTGAGAGGAAATATACAAAGATATAGAAACAGACAGACTGCATGTATGTGTTGTGCACCTCCGTGATGCCGCTTCTGTCTTTGCTCGGAGAAAAGAACCGATCCAATCCTACATTCTCCTCCGGTTAGAAAAGCAAAATCCCAGGCAGTACGTTGGCACCCTTTGAGACGGGAGGTTGAAGGCATCGCACAGCAGTCAAAGCTTCCTTCTCTGCGAGCGAAGCGCTGTGCAAAAGTCTCGCGTTTCTTCTCGTGTATCAAACCGTGACAAAAAAAAGAACAGTCTGTTCCATAAAGGCAAGAAAAGCTGCATTAAAATCCACCGGAATAGCTGCGAGGGCTTGAGAGGGGCCCCGTGTGCTTAACCACCCTCCGTCCCTCCCTTCGCCGCGGCTGCTGGCCTGTCCTCCAGGTCAAAAACTCCCCTGGAGATGGGAGATAAACATTCAAAGGGTGGCTGCTCCCACCCAGCTTCCTCTGCTGGCCTTCATGTGGACTCCAGCGTGTCTAGCTGGAACATGTTGTGATTGGTCGGCGTGGTGAAGAAGAGCTGGTCGTTGGGCGAGCGGTTGTCGCAGGGACTGTTGAGCCCCAGTGTCCTCTCAAAGTCCAAAAGCTGCCCCATGAAGTTGAAGTTGGGCGAGATGTTGGACTTCTTGCGCTTGACGAAATCGTAGGCGTCGTTGAGCGACAGGTTGAGCTTCTGCATCAGGTACGCCACCGTGACCGTGACCGAGCGACTGATGCCTGCTAGGCAGTGCACCAAGATGCCACACTTTTTGGAACGAGCTTCATCTGAGGAACAGATAAAAACACAAACAGATAAGCACTGAGTGCTAAAATCACACACACGCACACACATTACATGAATGAACTCATCAGTGCATCAGTTTGGGAGCACTCACATGCTCACATTCAACTACAAAAAAGCCTTTTTGAACAGCGGAGGTCATCTGGAAATTTGCCTTGTGAATCAGCTTTAAGACCAACTAGAATGTTTAGATTCATTAAAAAGTGTGACTTTGACACACTTTGCTTCAATGACAGGTTTTTTAAGACAATTATATTTCAAAGACTATTCATCCGTGTACACATTTGAGGCTCGTTCACAAAAAAAAATGAACGTTTGGTGCGCAAATTCAAATTAACATTAATTTGAATGAACGGCTATAAACGCATCTGTTCAGAACATCACAAATTTGCATGCCGTCAAAGCGACTGATTTTTTTTTTTTTTGGAGAGGTGTTCTAATCTCTTTTCCATCACACTGTAAAGAAAACCGGCCAGCCAATAGAGTGCATTCGTGCCTGTCTGTTTGTTCGGTGGCCTTGGTTCTGGATGTCACTTTCCCCATTCATTCTTCCAATAGAGTTCTTAAAAAGACTTTTTTGTAAGCCATGAACCAAACCAACCCTCCATGAGGTGAATCACCACAAACTTTGACTTGAAGCAAAAAAGTTTAGCAATAAAGGTACAAGACTGTCTACTTCATGGCTTTAATGAGGAGAAATTGTTGCGAATAACGTATAAATCTGTTAAACATGTTGATTACATATAGACAAACAACATATTTTACATTTATTGCAATATATCTTCAAAGCTTTGTTATTGTTCAAAATCAGTTCCTTTATGGAGGAAATGAATGCCATGTTTACTTCTGGAAACTGACTGTTGACGTTTAAGACTCATGTTTGTGATCATATGCCCAGATGCTGCTGTTACATAAATATAGAACTTGGTGTCACTCAAGAACATGAGTATTTTGCTAAGCGACAATGAACAAAGGAACAATCCTGACTAAATTTTGTGCTGTTGTAAACAGCTCTGTAGACAGTGAGGTTGGATGCTATGGACGTGTGGTTATATTTAATTTAGTTGATCACATTTTGGGTTTGATTTAAGGTTTAATTTTCACTCTTTTATCGTACAACGTGAACACTGGATTACATCACGTGGTATGGAATACGTTTTTGTTACCTTTGGCTTGTTTTGGGAGCTTGAAACTTTCAAACCACACTAACTTTAACTGTACTGACAAACAGTTTTATGGGTTAACACTAGTTAATAGAAAATCATACAGGTTTTAGACGACATGAGGGTGAGTAAATTAAGACAATGTTCATTTTTGGGTGAACTGTCCCTTTAATACACAAGTGAGTGAGTGTAATCATACAGTGCTTCCTGTAAACCAATTAATCACTAAATCGTGTTTGGAAGACAAGTAGTTACAGCTCTACTGAACTCCTGAAATGACTAATCATGACACAGACCGAGGCCGTGATCTGAAGCCTGCTTCAGCACAGAAGCGTTCAGCGACCTATGATAGGAGCGCATTACAGCACCAGTCAGTGGAGCCATGAGTAATTCATCCAATAACATCAAGATAAACCATTACAAACATAGATCACATGAGAAACACCCTCTCTAAAGCTTTCTACCGGGTCTGATCCGTGAATGGGGAAAAATTACAGCTATACATTATTTAGAGACAAAGTGCATCTGGTTTTGTGGGGCATGACGTACTACAGAGCCATTAGTGCCAGGCGAGGCAGAGTAAAGTGGCCATTTCCTCTTCTCTGCTCATGATGGATGTGGCAAGAACACTCTGAGTCCAGCTGAACCCTAGAACAATGAGGTCACTTCCCCCAGAAACACTGGCTCCAGCACGGAGACGTTTCTCTTGAACCCTTCTAAGCTTCAATTAATTCATAAAACACAACACCACCACTGAGCTCTTTAGGCTTTGGTGCTTTTCGTCTAAACAGGAAGTTTCTTTCAGCAAAGCTTCCTAATGTTCAATAGCTCTTGTAGGAAGCAACGGCACAATTTACACAATCACACGAAAAGTATGTTTACGCAGCAAAAGCGAAAGTGTTCACAGACCGAACAGCAGCGTCCAGCTGCATAACAGGATGTTGTGATAGTTTAGTGCACCAGTTTGCCCTACTTACAACACGAGCACAGGATAATGCAAATTTAACGATTATTTCACCTGACAATGAACCTTCTGTTGTCATGTACTTATTCGCAAGTCATACGGGTTTAGATCAACACTTTTCCTTTTTGAGTGAACTAGACCATTCAGTTACACTCATCTGTTCAATACTTCCCACAGTCTCAATGAAAGACACACACCATAACTATTTAAATGTTAAGAATGAGCGGCAGAAACCAGAACAACAGGTTCCGGTCAAAAGCACATGTACGTGAGATGCCACAGAGCTACAGAACTGCCACAAGACAATACCTCCAGTGCAAATGGAAAATTATTTCAAATACCAGTGGTGTTTCAGTACATGATCACACAAAACTGCTGCCAAATGGATGTACACAGTGAGCTTACACACTCACGGCACCATTTTCAGCTCAAACTGACATCATGAAAGATCCTTTGTAATGCAGATATAACCTCAGACTAGATGTTTTTAGGAAATGACTTTAGAAAGTGTCAACCAAGACCTGCCGCAGACAGCACGTGTGGCTTCACCTAAAAAACAACGACATGAAGAGAAACTAAAACCGTTTCCGTCCTTATTCATCTGGAGACTCAAGCTTTCAGCTTGTTTTTTTTTTTTTTAATTAACATTCAAAGCAAAAGATGAGGTGATATCTGTGTGCTCTCTGTAGTGTGCGTGTGTGTCAGTCTCGATTCACACTCACATGGTTCACTTCACCATTAGCGGTGGCGCTCTGTGATCTATGGCCTACATTGATCACTTCTGTACAGCTCACTGAATCAATTATATCTACTTCCTCTGCTGTGCCATCCCAGTAATGTTGTGCCCTTGTTTTACATCACCCAGGGAAAGCTTGTCTGACCTGACCTGAGCTCATTTGCTTGAGAAATGTCTAGAGATGACTATCTGACAGTCAGTAAGCTGGTTTAAGCAGTGGTGTTCTTCATGTAGACCACAGGTGAACTGTGTAAATCTGACCCCTGTTAAAGTGACTTGGCAATGCCGCACGGTTTGATGACATTTTAAGTAAAAGAAAATGATCATTTAAGAAAATGCGAACAGAAAGAGCTGGCGTGTGAGGTTGGGGAGTATCCTGAACTTCAGGAACACAAACACATCCTGAGGTCATTTCCAGAAACACAATGAAAATAATAAACCACAATCTCACATGAGCTTTACACATTTGAAAGTCCAAAAGGCAGAAACTTACCTATGAAAGAAATGGCTTCAGGGAAAAACTGAGATAAGTTTTGGCTCCAGTGATCAGAGATGGGAATTTGCTTGTACTTGAATTCCCCATCGTGTTCAAACATGTTGGGCAGGTTGGGAGTTACGTTCAGGATGTACTTGATGTTGTACTTGCCCAGAACGTCCAAGTTGGTGGAGTCTTTGGCACAGCCCAGGTAAAGATAGGGTAAAATTTGGACTGGGAATGCTGGTTGGTTATTGGGCAGCGGGCTGCCCTCGGACTCCGTGGCACTGCCTGGTTCCCGGTCCGACTCTCCGTCAGAACAGTCCGAACTGATCCGCAGTCCACCGAGACCCAGAACTGACGAGGGCGGAGAGCTGCTCGGACAGGAGCAGTCCAGGTTCGTCTCGCAGTGCTCTGGGTATTCAGTCTGAAACTTGTTAAATCCTCCTAGAACAGGCCAGATAACACACACACACTCATAAGTCAACACAAACACTTCATAATAACTCAGTATCATCACAAAAAGACATTATCATATTAAATTATCTTCAACAGATAATGTTACTGTACATTAAAATAGTGATGACATGCATTTGTACACAAACTGTACACAGATAATATAATGTATGTGCATAAATAACATAGTTATTAACACAGTGATTATTAAAATTGTGTCAATGGCAAGATGTCACATAATTAGTAGTTTTGTGTCACTATGTAATTCAAATAGCTTTTCATATCTATTTCAGTTTTCTTAAAGCTAACTAAGTAGACAGTAGACACTATTGTGTATTCCAACTGTTGTTAGTTACATTAGCCATGCTGACCAGTTATTACATAAGACAAAACACTATTAACTTCTGAGGTATGAAGTATTAGCAGTAAGACTGAAATGGATATCAACAACAGCTGGAGTATTAAACAGTTAAAGAGACTGTCCACCCAAAAATGACCAATTTGTCATAAATTCACCCTCATGTTCTTGCACACTTCCAAAAAGTGTGTGACTTTCTTTAGAGAAACGAAAAACAGACGTTTTTCAAAATATCTTGTCTTGCATTCCACAGAAACAAGGTTTGGAAAGACATATGGGTGAGTAAATGAACTATCCCTTTAATATCTGAAATACAGATCCTCATAAAACTCTAATGGAATAGTTATTTGTCACTA
Source organism: Labeo calbasu (assembly GCA_019740295.1). NCBI lineage: Eukaryota > Metazoa > Chordata > Actinopteri > Cypriniformes > Cyprinidae > Labeo > Labeo calbasu. The sequence continues at coordinate 12,438 of JAHKKF010515566.1, forward strand.
CTGGCATCGTGCCTAGTAGCAAAGAACATACTACTATGTAATGAACAAGGACTACTGTAACTGAAAAAGATGCTAGTCACCAACAACAAAAACACATACTCTGAATGTTAAACGTGTCGTCTTAAAGCTGTTGAGTGTTGAATGTTGGTCACGTCTTGCCGCTGTATTTCGTGTCATGAACGATCATGACTGACACTCGATGTCTATTTTGTGAATGGTGGCGAAACCGAGAATTACACAGCCAAACACCATTTCCACGACAAAACGCTCGACGTATGCTTACATTTGCACGAAATATCTAACAAAATGTGCGCATTTATCGAAAAGAGTGAAACTGCGTCGTGATTCAGTCCTTTTGGCCGTTCATTCATGAATCGCTCGTTTTCCCTCTGAAAGACAACATGGCGGAGCCATTTTAGGAAATTAATTGAAAACATGTTTGTTTCTCTTTTTAAAAGGTTTGCCGTGAAAACACATCGCGAAAATGATAGAGAGGGCAGATATTGCTCATTTTAAAAGAAACTGAAGACATAAATAACATTTCACGCATCGAGACCTGTAACGTTACTATATTTGTGAAATAGTTCGTCTTTCGTACTCTAAACAACATTAAGTTCAGCTTTTCATCTCAGCGCTTCTGAACTTTTTCACCTCTTAAAACTCACAGGAACACGTATTTCAACTTGAAAGGAAGAGCTTTAATCCGTTTCAAACTAACACAAAAAAGCATTTTGAGCTCTTAAAAGTTTTGAATAGCCAATCAAACGCGCCGTAACTCCAAATAAATCGAACTCCTCGCCATTCCCTGTTATTCCCCGGCGTCTTGTTACCTTCCAGGTAATATGCTTTACATCCGTCGTCCCGCAGCTTGTGCATGAGGAGCCCCAGCACTGATCCCGCGGCTCCGCTCTCCTGCCAGTCCGCCGTCGCCTCGTCGTACAGCACCACCGTGTCCGTTTTACAGCGCTTGACGAACTTCTCCTTGTCCTCGTTATTGGGGATGATGGAGCGGATGGGCAAGTTGCCCTTCTTCAGCCTCCGCAGCATGAGTCCCGGGATGGCCAGGTTGATGGCGGACTCGATGTGTGAGGACTCGAAGAGTTCGTGCGATCGACAGTCGAGCAGCAGCAGCGAGCCGCCGCCGGACTGCAGCTCATCCTGCAGCCATTCCGCGCTTTTGCTCGACATCATCACACCGCTCCAGAGAGTGTTTTTCATGGGGGAGATAGGGCGAGGTTGCTGTGTGCGACAAAACGGGGGAAAAGACGATCAGGCGCTGAGAAGAAGTTCCCCCGTGGGCAAATCCATGCGTGTGGAGTGGAGGGCTCTGCTGTTTCAGCTGCACACAGCGGCTTTGCTCCGCTCGGCGTCCATAAGAGGCTGCTGCTGTTGCGGCGGGGCGATCCGTCAGATTCGGGCCAAACGCGCTGAACGTGTCGCGGCTGTGATGGGGTGAAGAGAGCAGCTCATGATCGCGATCTGTCCGCTCGCCTGTTTGTCATCTTAGGATGGCTGTTTGACAGGCTGTAATAAAACGATCGCGTCATACGAGTGGGCGGGGTCTGTCAGGAGCATTAAAGACACAGCGCCTTTTATTTTCCCTCCTAAAATAATAGAGTAGTCACCGCAAATATTCTGTAGAGAAGATATAAAATTCACGTGTTCGATAAATTCTTTTTCCTCAGGGAAAACAAACCAAATATTTCCAAGCACAGGTAGGCTACGTAAAATGACGTTGTGGATATACTGTACGTTCTTAAAGGGTTAGTTCTCCCAAAAATGAAAACTCTGTCAACAATTACTCATTCTCATGTCCTTTCAAAACTCATAAGACTTTTGTTCATGGACTAAAGAAGAATGAATATATTTGGAGTGAAATCTGAGCGATTTCTGTTGTTGCATTGAAAGTCCATGCAACCAAAACGTAAGTTTTTAAAGACATGGCAAAAGTGCTGAAGGGACATGATGGCTTTATATGAATAAATATTTGGAAAAGACATATTTTCAGTGTTGAATCAGCTCAACAATTGACAAGAACAGTCAAAAACATTAGGAGTATAGATCTTAGTCAGGTTAGATACCATTTCAAATTTACAGCAGATGAAACCAAGGCTGTGAGGGACAAACGTTCAGCTCTCACAATGACATATATAAAGGTCCTACATCACATAATTTCTGCTTAAAGTCCTTTGGAAAGATGTTTTGTCAGCTGAACAGTCAATGTGTTACTAAACAACAGTATAGTCTATTGACCGCACTGTACTTCAGTCCCTCACAACCTCGTTTTCATTCCTGTCAGAAATTAAACATGGCGGTACCCTGAAGAAGGTCTGTTACAACATCTGTGACTCACTGCTTCATTTTCATTTGTTAAAAAAAGAGAAAAAATAGGGAGCCTGAAAAATGAGAGGGATCAGTAACGTCATTTGAAAAGGAAAATCATTTCACAGGTGGAGCAAGTTATTACATTCTGAAATATGAAGACATCTGGAATAATGATACCTCATTCACAATAAGATTAACAATAAAGTAAACAGGGTGTATTGTGCATGGTCCATTTCATGTTGACAGTTTAATATTTAGTCCAGTGTTTTTAGTATTGATGAACAATGCATCTGTGCTTGAGCTGACAGAGTGCGCTGGCCCTTTAAGGCTTACAGCTCTGCATCAGAGCAGTATTTCAGTGAGTGTGGATTGTGAATGGATCAACCTCAGTTTAAAAGTTAATCTCATTAACTATCAACTCCCTTTTATACATCCAACCATGAAAGGTCTGATTCTTACTCTTAAACACTGCTGCGTAACATCTAATGGTTAAAATATGAGCAAAAGTGATTGAGCAATATGACACTGTTAATTCATAACATATGAGAGAGAGGACTGAAATAGTGCAGCTCTCCAGGAATAAGTGAATGAAGCTCAGAACTAACGAGATTCACATTACCTGTAACGCTAAATGCTCATAACAGCAGGAACGCAGCATCAAATCGGCAAAAAGAAGGAACGTTTGATTTCAGCACAGAGGCATGATGGGAGTAGTGAGATGCCCAGGCCGTACACAATGGCCTTTTATGCATCCAGATGAGTTGTAGTTCCTCCAAACTGTCAGCCCCTTGTGTCTCCATCCTCTCATCCTAAAGGCCTCTCCACACAAAATGAAGAGACAGGCCTCTCGCTGAGAACAGAGCTTCTCGTATAGAAGACGAGTGTGCAAAATACAAAACAAGGGCTCCGAATGCTTCCACTGGGCTATTTTTATCTAATTTATGACAATACACCACAGATGAGTGTGGTAAACATTTTAACTGATATCACAGTACCTCCCCAAATGATTAATCACAGCACATTAAGACAACTGTTATGTATCACAAGGTTTCTGAAATTTAGTTTACACATACACTACCAGTCAAAAGTTTTTGAACAGTAAGAGTTTTAATCTTTTTTAAAGAATTCTCTTCACCAAGCCTGCATTTATTTGATCCAAAATACATCAAAAGTAGTAATATTGTGAAATATGTTTACTATTTGCACAGAGAGTTATATGATCAATGACACATTTAATTACATGTGATTATTCTTCAAAAATGACGACGCAGCGTTTAAACTTGTGTTCATATTGTGTTATCAGACTCATTGATTTGACATGATGAAAGTGAGGTTTCAAGAAAAATGAGCATCTTTTCTGGCTTATGGGTATCATGTTGCCTTTGCGCTTTGCGCTTTGCGCAAAGGATGATGGGCAGGAAACCACATTTAGCTTTAATTTCCTGCCCGATTCGAGTCCCTGCCAAGTGTACAGCCAGTTAAATGTGCATCCCTACCAGACGGGGACAAATACATGAGTGCTTCACCAGCCCGAACACCTACACACACGCGTGTGCTCTTCAGAGCCGAGAGCCTCATGCTTCTGCTCAGACGATGAAGCCACTGTTTGAACAACTCCAACAAAGTGCTCTACGCTGCAGAGCATTAGAACCGCTCTTGAATGTTAATGTCATTTGTGAAGGTGAGTACTGTAGCTGATGGCTCGGATGAAGTGGCGTTTTGTAATCCGGCAGAAGTGAGTGACACTGACCCCGGCTACGGTTTCCATGCGGCCCACTGCAGAGCTAATCCACCCTCACAGCGTCGACTCCCACGCTTTGACTGGCATTTCCTCCCCTCCATTTCAGCCTGGAAAATCCATTAATGCAACCCCAGTGCTCCTGGAGCAGCCCGTCATAGCCGTCAATGATACAACACTAGAGGAGGCGATACAGGAGTGAAGCAAAGATTCTGAGCCATAAACCTGATGTTCATCTGCGCTTGACTTTAGTTTTGATCTCAAAAGCAATTGCTCATAAAAGTAGTATATGGCAGGTACATCAGAGACCGTTTGGTTGCTGTACTTTGTTCAGCTGTTCATGAAGCAAAGTCTCTTTTTTACACAGGTGTGATGTGTTGGTGAGATCTTTGCTCTCTGAGTGGTGGAGTTCTGAGAGAAATCTAGCAAACAGTTAATAGTCTGGGATTTCGGAGGTGGATAATCCTGAAATGTGGTAAGGTAAAGTTCTGGTCCAGTGCTGATTGAGTGTGATTACTAGTTTTGGAAAATTCTTTTGTGTCTGTACCACCTATTGTAATGTAAAACATGTGCAACCCAATGTAAAATTGTGTTTTTGGCACAGTGACTATAGTGAATGCACCATCAGCTAGTATCAGTTATCAGGCCAGCAGATGACAAAACACACCACACGAGGAAGGCCTAAGGAAAGCCAATATAAGATTCACAGCCCATTCACATGGGACGCTGGAGAGGGAGTGTTTTCTACCACAGTCATCCAGCTGTATCAGACTCAACGTCTGCACTCCTATAGCCAATCACTGCATGCCTTTCAGCTCATCTGCATGAAGTTAATCACTGCTCAGCTTTGTCACATCGCCAGCGTTCATTGAAGATGAATGACTGCAGTTCTGTTAAAGGGGTCATTATACCCATTTTCCACAAGCTGGTATGATTCTTTAGGTTCTTAAAGGAGAAGTTCCAGAGCAAAAGTTTGCAGATAATGTACTCACCCCTTGTCATCAAAGATGTTCATGTCTTTCATTCTCCAATTGTAAAGAAATTGTGTTTTTTGAGGAAAACATTTCAGCATTTTTCTCCATATAATGGACTGATATGGTGCCCCGATTTTTAACTTCCAAAATGCAGTTTAAATGCGGCTTCAAACGATCCCAAATGCGGTTGTTAACAATCCTAGCCGAGGAAAAAGGGTCTTATTTAGCTAAACAATTGGTTATTTTCATTTTAAAAATACAATTTAAATACTTTTTAATCTCAAACGCTCATCTTGTCTTGCTCTGCCTGAACTCTGTGTATTCTGGTTCAAGTTACTGTATGTCGAAAAACCCTCAACTTCAAAAATCATTTCAAAACCATCCTACATCGCTGCAGTAGTACCGACCCAGTCTTTGCAAAGTGAACATGCAAAGACGATCAAACACCCTTAACAAAACAGGTAAAACAGCGATATAGGATGATTTTGAAGTTGAGTTCAGGCAGAGTAAGACAAGATGAGAGTTTGACATTAAAAAGTATATGAAGTGTATTATTTTTATGAAAATAACCGATCGTTTTGCTAGATAAGACCCTTATTCCTCGGCTGGGATCATTTACAACTGCATTTGGGATCGTTTGAAGCTGCATTTAAACTGCATTTTGGAAGTTCAAACTTGGGGCACCATAGAAGTCCACTATATGGAGAAAAATGCTGAAATGTTTTCCTCAAAAAAAAAAAACACAATTTCTTTACCACTGAAGAAAGAAATACGTGAACATCTTGGATGACAAGGGGGTGAGTACATTATCTGTAAATTTTTGTTCTGGAAGTGGACTTACTTTGATTCAAATTTCTTAGTGGTAATGTAAAAAACACCCTTTTACCTTCTCAAAATCAGCCCTTTTTAGATCGAGCCATTTTTTGCATTTGCCTTTAAAAATGTTAATGAGCTCTGCTTGCCCTGCCCTCTCTTCTGTGGGGTGACGAGCAGTACTGTTTACTTCAGCCCCATTTAGCCATGAAACTTGCTAACTAGCACGTTATTTGGAAATGCGATTTGCAAAGATGCATAAAAATACTTACTTCTGCTGTAGGTGAAGCTGGATCATGAATGATTCGCGCGAACATAGACGCATTATGTAGATTACTGGGCCCATTTCCTTCAAAAACTAAAGTAATGTTAATCCTCTGCATCTTCAGCAGCTCAGATGTCAGGAGTAAATGATGATTGCTATGTTTATTATTACATCCAACAACAGAACACCTCAATCGCTTAGGAGCCGTTCTTGTCTTCCTGCACCGGCGTCGGAACAATGGCGGTCGGACTGTTTACAGCTCACTCAGGGCGGGTCTAAGGTAAGACGGCCGTATCAATCAACTATTGTGGAAGCGGCATTGGTCGGTGTGACTTCACATAGACAAGATGCTGAGAATGGCTTGATTTGAAAAAGGGGATATTACTTATAAAGACTGGGTGGATTTTTATCATTACAGGGTGGTTGTGTACACACACGGCCAACACACATTTATGTTCAAACAACATGTAAAAGTGAATTTTGCATCCGATGACCCCTTTAATGCACTGTAAACACACTGAAGCTAAAACACAGAGTCACTACAGTGTGCTTGTAGGTAATCTTTTGTGTAATATCACACGTTTTGGCTACCTGTCGCTTATCAGTGTTGTGGGAAATCACACCTGTGTCCTAATCGGAGGAGCTGCCCTTCTTGTTAGCTGATCAGAAAATCAGCCAATAAGCTACTCTCCCTGACTGCCAATTATTTTGACCTAAAAATGTAAATTCACTCTACGTAATCATTTTAACCTGTATTACTGACTTCTGTGGAAAACAAAAGAAGACATTTTGAATAATATGCTGGTTGTTTTTTTTCCATTCAGTTACATTATTTAGCATCAGTGAATGAGGACTGAGACTTTCAGGCTTCAGAAGCACCTTAGTTCTTATGACCTATTTTTAAAACAAGTCTTATTAAGCAGGTTTATGGTAGCTAAAACCCAAATTAAAACCATGAAAAAAAAGTTACTCTAAATAAATGTTTGACTTGATAAATGTTTAACTTGATGTATTAAAAAAACACTAAAACTGAAATTAAAAATGAATAAAAACTATAAATATATAGAATAAAGTCTGAATATATAGTTATAAAGCAGAATATATAAATGTAAATCAGAAGTATTCATACCCTTTTCTGGGACACTTGAAATGTAGCTCAGGAGCATTCATATCGCTTGTAGATGTTACTACACTTTGAGTGGAGTTAAACTGTGGAAAATTCATTTGAATGAGTATGATTTGGAAAGGCACACACCTCTCAGAAAAGATCTAACAGCTGAAACTGAATATCAGAGCAAAAACCAAGCCCTGAGGTCAAAATAACTCCCTGTAGAGCTCAGAAACTGGCTTGCTTCAAGGCACAGATCTAGGGAAGAGTTCAGAAAAAAATTAAGTTGCATTGAAGGTTCAGAGAAGCATGTAGCTTTCATTGTCCATAATGGAAGACGCTTGGAACAACTAGGACTCTTCGTGGAGCTGGCCTCCTGACCAAACTGAACAATTGATGGAGAAGGGGCTTGGTTATACTGGTGACCAAGAAGTTGATGGTGACTCTAATTCCATGATCATATATGCAGATTGAAGAAACTTACAGAAGGACAACTGCAACACTCCACCAATCCGTTCTTTTTGGTGGTGTGGCCAGTCTCAATCTTCTCCTCATGAATGCCCACTTGGAATTTGCCAGAAAGCATCTAAAGGACCCCCAGACTGTGAGAAACAAGATTCTCTGGTCTGATGAACCTCAGTTCCAAGCATCACGTATGAAGGAAACCAGCCAGAGCCTTGGCTTGAACGCATTCAAACATTTTTTGGTGAAACCTGACAATGTGCGTCTGCCCCCATCCAAGCTAACAGAGCTTGAGAGGTAATGAGGTGAGGCGAAGAATGGCAGATAATTGCTAAATGCAGATGTGCAAAGATGTCGCATCATACCCAAAAAGACTTGAGGCTGTAAAGGTGCTTTGAGTAAGTACTAAGTCAAGGGTATGAATACTTATGCAATGTACTTATTTCAGTGGTTTATCTTTAATACATTTGCAAAGTTGTCACAAATCTGTTTTTTTGCTTTGTCATTATGGTGTATGGAGTGTAAATTGATGTGGGAAAAAAGTCATTTAAAGCATTTTAACAGGCTGCAACATAACAAAATGTGAAAAAAATGTAGTTTTACTTTTCCTTAATATATAGTTTTAAGTCTTAATATATAAATGTAAATTGTGAATATGTACTTATAAATCTGAATATACAGTGGCATGCAGAAGTTTGGGAACCCCTTGCAGAATCTGTGAAATGTGAATAATTTTAACAAAATAAGAGAGATCATACAAAATGCATGTTATTTTTTTATGTAGTACTGTACTGAGTAAGATATTTTACATAAAATATGTTTACATATAGTCCACAAAACAAAAATATAGCTGAAATTATTAAAATAATCCCCTTCAAAAGTTTGGGAACCCTTTGTTCTTAATACTGTGTGTGGTTACCTGGATGATCTATGACTGTTTTTTTTTGTTTGTTTTGTTTGTTCTGTGATGGTTGTTCATGAGTCACTTCTTTGTTTTGAACAGTTAAACTGAGCACTGTTCTTTAGAAAAATCCTCCAGGTCCAGCAGATTCTTCGGTTTTCCAGCATCGTTTGCATATTTGAACCCTTTCCAGCAGTGACTGTATGATTTTGAGATTCATCTTTTCACACTGAATGGAATTGAGGGACTCAAACACAACTATTAAAAAAGGTTCAAACATTAACTGACGCTCCAGAAGGAAACACGATGCATTAAGAGCCGGGGGGTGAAAACTTTTTGAATTTGAAGATCAAGGAAAATTGTACTTAATTTGTTTAAAAGTTTTCACCATAGGCCACCAACAAGAGTTTTCCAGGCATCCCGGTCCTGGGCCAGTCTTTCCAACTGTCCCCAAGTACGGGCTGCATTCCTGACATCGGCTTCCAGGTCTCGGCGCCAACCGTTTCGAGGTCTGCCCCTCTTTCTTTTCCCTTGGGGGTTCCATGTCAAGGCTTGCGTAGTGATGTTGGAAGTCGGTTTACGGAGTGTGTGTCCTAACCATCTCCAGCGACGTTGGATTATCTCTTCATCTGCTGGGTTTTGGCTTGTGCGCTGCCATAGTTCCTGGTTGCCAATGGTATCTGGCCATCTGATCTGGAGAATGCGCCGCAAACATGTGTTGATAAACGTCTGTATCTTTTTGGTGGTGGTTACGGTGGTCCTCCAAGTTTCAGAGCCATAGAGCAGAACTGACTTCACGTTTGTGGTAAACACCCTGATCTTTGTTTTGATGACAAGTCTCTTGAGCTCCAGATATTCTTTAGTTGGAGAAAAGCTGTCCTGGCCTTGCCAATCCTTGCTTTCTCATCGGCGTCGGTTCCACCCTGTTAATTTACGATACTGCCAAGGTATGTAAAGTCATCCACCTCCTGTAACGGTTCTCCTTCCAGCACGATGGGTGATGTGTTGATTGTGTTGATCTTCAGGACCTTGCTCTGCCCCTTGTGGATGTTGAGGCCAAGGTGAGTGGAGTCTTCTGCCACAATGCTGGACTTTTTCTGCATCTGTTGCTGGGTGTGGGGAAACTTTTGAAGGGGGTTATTTATTTTTCAGCTATTTTTTTAGTCTTGTGGACCGTATGTAAACATCTTTTATGTAAAATATCTTACTAAATAAAAAATAAGATGCATTTTGAATGACCTCTCTTATTTTGTTAAAATTTTCACATTTTCACAGATTCTGCAAGGGGTTCCCAAACTATCGCATACCACTGTATACATAAAAGTTGCGAACGCGCAAAGACTAAGAAAGTACAAGTAAGTCAAACGCTGTTTACAAACAAAAAGGTACAACGATGTCGGATGATTCTGATGTTGTAGGAGAAAGTTTTTCGCCATTCTCTACCTTTTTGAGCTGGAGTACACAAACGATGAACTTGATTCGTAATAGTGATGGGAAGTTCGGATCATTTTACCGACGCTGACCTTTGAGTCTCGTTCAGCAAAATGAACAAATCGTTCATTTTAGCAAAATCAGCATCACGTGACAGCCCCATAAGATGAACGAACGACTTGACAAACCCAAAGACTCGAAACAGGTGAACTAATTTAAGTACAGAACCTAATAGGATGTTGCGCATGCACGACTCGTTCTTCCTGAGTCACATTAAAGATTCGTTCAAAATGAACAAATCGTTCAAGAACGACCCATTACTAATTCGTAGCATCGTGGACGCGCATCCCAGAGTCTGTGCTACACAAGCTTTTGTGCTTAAAAAGTATACAAAAAATGACAGATCGTTTTGCTAGATAAGACTCTTCTTCCTCGGCTGGGATCGTTTAGAGCCCTTTGAAGCTGCATTTAAACTGCATTTTGGAAGTTCAAAATAGGGGCACTAATGAAGTCCATTATATGGAGAAAAATCCTGAAACGCTTTCCTCAAAAACCACAATTTCTTTACAACTGAAGACAGAAAGACATGAACATCTTGGATGATAAGGGGGTGAGACCTTCTATATAAATATACATCTATGTATTCATAATTTACACACTTTATAAATATATTCTGATTTACTTACATATATTCAGGCTTATAACTATATATTCTAAATTACATTTATATATTCAGATTTTATACAATTATTTCCAAAAACAAATCGGCAGGTCTGTTTATGAAAGGAGAGAGAAAAAAAACATTAAAAACAAGATTACGGTAAAAACTTAAAAAGCACAAAACGTATCCAGTAAGAAAATAAAGAAAATGATTCATAATCGTTACGCTGTAAAAGTGAGTAACTGCTAAATACTGTGTTTTTGCTGCATTATAAATACATCTATAACTAACCAGCAGATTTGGAAAATAAAACTGTTGTGGGTTAATTCTTCTGTAAAAACTCTTCATATAAGCCCTTTTTAGTCTGCAGACTCATTAAAAGACTGTTTTTCTTTTTTTGTGGGCTGAAGCTGGAAGAGGCACAGGACAAACGAGTGGAAACATCATTCTGCAGCTCTTGCGTGGGCCGCTTTGTGCGGCGGCTCACGGGGGGAAAGGCAAGGCCTGAATTCCCAGACAAACATAAAGCCAATACTCGCGGAGGGAGAGGAAGCAGGAAATGAAGCAGTGCTTGAGGCAGCCCAGCCTGAGCAGCATTAGTGATCAGGAGGGACATCGCTGCTGCTGCTGCTTTCTGATAAACACCTACCGGCCAACAGTTTAAAAGCTTCTTAAAATAGTCATCTGTGTCATACAGCAGCACAGAACTGAACATTCAGTCTGCCAGAACACAAAACCACCTCACTCGTGCTGCTTTCCACTCGGCACAGAAACCAGTGACGTCATCAAACATCTACAGCGAGAAATCACTGCTGTCAATCATTCGGTCTGTGTAAACCCCACCCCTTTCTTACAAACCTCTATGAACTCGCATTCAGATCCGCCTCCGACCAATCAACTGATGTAGACAAACAAGTTCTGCCCTACATTTTTTCTTTTTCAATAACCTCTTAAAGAAATAGCGCACCCAAAAAATAAATATTTTCACACACAAAAATTGTGCTCACCCTCAGGCCATCCAAGATGTAGATGAGTTTGTTTCTTCATCAGATTGGGAGAAATGTAGCATTCCATCACTTGCTTACCAATGGATGCTCTGCAGTGAATGGGTGCCGTCAGAATGAGAGTCCAAACGGCTGATAAAAATAATCAACAAGTAATCCACACTACTCCAGCCCATCAATTAACGTGTTGTGAAGCCAAAAGCTGCATGTTAGTAAGAAACAAGTTTATTATTAATACGTTTTTAACCTCAAACCATTGCTTCTGGCCAAAATATGAGTCTATAATAATGTTTATATTTATCGTCTTTAGAGTGAATGGCCCTTCATAGATATACGTCACAATATAGACATTATATCATGACTTTAAAACTGTTAGGTTTCTGTTTATCCTTTTATCCTTGCACATCCTTTGCTTTTTTGTCCTTTTCTCAAACTCTTGTAAGGGGAAAATGTGTTTTTTTCTTTCAGTGCTGTAACACACTAGCCACTGAGAGTAACTAATTAAATAAATACATACACTACCAGTCAAAAGTTTTTAAACAGTACGATTTTTAATGTTTTTTAAAGAAGTCTCTTCTGCTCACCGAGCCTGCATTTATTTAATCCAAAGTGCAGCAAAACAGTGAAATTGTATAATATGTTTACTATGTAAAATAACTGTTTTCTATTTAAATATATTTTAAAATGTAAAATGTGATTTCAAAGCCGAATTTTTAGCATCATTCAGTCACATGATCCTTCAGAAATCATTGTAATATTATGATTTGCTGCTCAAACACATTTATTATTATTATGATGTTGAAAACAGCCGAGTAGAATTTTTTCAGGTTTCTTTGATGAACAGAAAGTTCAGAAGAACAGCATTTATCTGAAATAGAAATCTTTTGTAGCATTATAAATGTATATATTTACTACAAGCTTTTGAATGGTATAGTGTGTAATGTTACAAATGCTTTTTATTACAGATAAATGCTGCTCTTTAGATCTTTTTATTCATCAAAAAATCCTGATACAATGTACTTAACTGCTTTAAATATTGATACTACTACTACTACTACTAATAAATGTTTTTTGAAGAGCAAATCAGCATATTACAATGATTTCTGAAGGACCATGTGACACTGAAGACTGGAGTAATGATGCTGAAAATGTAGCTTTGATCACAGGAATAAATTGCATTTTAAAATACATTCAAATAGTAAAAATATTTCACAATATTACTGCTTTTGCTGCATTTGAGATCAAATAAATGCAGGCTTTGTGAGCAAAAGACAATTCTTTTAAAAAACATTAAAAATCTTAAAAACTTTTGACTGGTAGTGTAGATACACACATACAAACATAAATATAACAACCAGAAACAACCATGAACAGATTTTATGTGAAACTCAACTAGACAAAGACATTTTTGTTGGATGAGTTCATTAAAAGATTCATATTTTAGTGTTTCACAAATTTAAAACAAATGTTTTCTGTTTGAACCTGACTCTTCAGTGTTTACAAAATGTTGATTTTTTGGCAAATTGCAAGGAAACCAATGGGGGGTCAATCTGACTCGCAACAAAAGTCATACATTTTGTACAGTTTTTCAATCTGTGTTGAAACTTGGCATTCACATTCATGACCCTAAATGAAGTATATTCACAAAGTTTCAAGAAGAGATATATAGTTTAACCAGAATTTCGAGCAGTTTGAAAAACGAGCGTGGGTCAAATTGTCCCAAACAAACAGGAGGTTGGGGAAAAAAAAGCCCATTTCACACAATAACCTCCACATCCTCAAAGAAAGTCAGCAAAGAAAGATGGTTTCCATTTCAAATACTATCAGGCGCATTGGAAGCCGTGAAAACAGACAGAAGGCTGTGCTGTGGAGGCTGCAGCATGACGCTGAACTCTGACACATCACGCTCCTCCAACGGCGGCGGCGGCGCACAGCAGATCAGTGGAAAACACATCCAGATGTGATCTCCATAAAGAGCCAAAGAGAGGGAGAAAAATGAGGCTGACTAATTCTTCCCCGGCCCCGCGGGCCACACATGTGCAGCATGAGGCAGAGAAACGCTCAACTTCTCTTTTCTCACTAAACAAACACACACTGAATGAGGGGAGAGTGACTGCCATTCGTAATTAAAGGCCCTTCACAAGCGTGATCACGCTCTCGATATCTGGAGGTATGAAACTCAGCCGTCCAGCACAGTCTCCAGATCCAGACAGGAAGGAAAGAGCAGCCGTTTGATTTTTTTACACGAATGTTTACAGGCGCTCAGACGCTTTAGAGGGTTTGTGCGCCGCTCACCTGAAATACAGTGACCTCTTTCACCTGGAAACAGCATATAATGACTACTACATAAGAAAAACATCACATATTAGCTGATACTAAAATGTAGTGATATACAGTTGAAGTCAAAAGTTTACATACACCTTTCAGAATCTGCAAAATGTTAATTATTTTACCAAAATAAGAAGGATCATACAAAATGCATGTTATTTTTTTATTTAGAACTGACCTGAATAAGATATTTCACATAAAAGACGTTTACATATAGTTCACAAGAGAAAATAGTTGAATTTATAGAAATGACCTTGCTCAAAAATTTACATACACTTGATTCTTAATACTGTGTTGTTACCTGAATGATCCACCGCTGTGTGTTTTATTTTATTTTTTGGTTTTGTGATAGTTGTTCAGTCCCTTGTTTGTCCTAAACAGTTAAACAGCCCTCTTCTCTTTAGAAAAATCCTTCAGGTCCCACAAATGCTGTGTTTTTTTGTTTTTTTTTAGCATTTTTTGTGTATTCGAACCCTTTCCAACAATGACTGTATGATTTTGAACATCTTTTCACACCGAGGACAACTGAGGGACTCATATGCAGCTATTATAGAAGGTTTAAATGCTCACTGATGCTTCAGAACAAAAAATGATGCATTAAAGGAACACTCCACCTAGAGTTGAACAGTTGAGTTTTACCGTTTTCGAATCCATTTAGCCGATCTCCGGTCTGGCGGTAGGACTTTTAGCATAGCTTAGCACATATCATTGAATCCGATTAGACCGATAGCATCTCACTCAAACATGACCATATATAATGATGATATTTTTCCTATTTAAAACTTGACTCTTCTGTAGTTACATCGTGTACAAAGACAGACGAAAAATGAAAAGTTTTCTAGGTCGATATGGTTAGGAACTATACTCTCATTTCGCCGTAATAATCAAGGAACTTCGCTGCCGTACCATGGGTACAGCAGGCACAATGATATTACAAAGCGCCTGAAACTGACCGGCACTAAGTTTGTGTACACTGTAAAAAACAATTTGTTGAGTCAACTTAAAATAATTTGTAACCTGGCTGCCTTAAAATTTTATGTTCAGTCAACTCAAAAAAAAGTTTATTCAACTTGAAATGTTAAATTATACCAAGTGACAACTTGAGACATTTGAGTTCAACTTAAAATTTTAAGGCAGCTGGCTGGGTTAATTACCCATCTGTTAAGTTTAGCAAACACAAATATCTAAGTTATTACTTAGTACAACTTAACATTTCAAGTTGACTAAACGTATTTTAGTTGACTGAACTTAAAATTTTAAGGCAGCAGGGTACCAAATCATTTTAAGCTGACTCAACAAATTGTGTTTTTTATTTTTTACAGTGTAGATGCAGAGTTGCAGCCAGCAGAGTTGACAGCTGCGTAATATCATTGCGCCTGCTGCACCCATGGTACGGCAGCAAAGTTCCTTGATTATTACGCCGAAATGAGAATATAGTTCCTAGCCATATTGACCTAGAAGACTGCCAGTTTTCATTTTTCGTCCGTCTTTGTACTTGATGTAACTACAGAAGAGTCCAATTTTAAATAGGAAAAATATCGAAACTCTCTGGTCATTTTTGAGAGAGATGCTAACGGTCTAAACGGATTTAATGATCTATGCTAAGCTATGCTAAAAGTGCTACCGCCAGCCCCGGTGATCGGCTGAATAGATTTGAAAACGGTAAAACTCGACTGTTTAACTCTAGGGGATTTGGAAAATGAGCCTATTTTCAAAAAAGAAATTTTCCTTTAAGAGCCAGGGGTGTAAACTTTTGAATAGAATGTGTACATTTTTATTTTGCCTAAATATATATATATATTTTTCATTTAGCACTGCCTTTCAGAAGCTACAGAAGATACTTACATGTTCCCCAGAAGACAAAATAACTTAAATTTACTCTGCTCTTTAAATTCAAAATGTTTTCACCCCCCAGCTCTTAATGCATCCTGTTTCTTTCTGGAGCATCAGTGAGCATTTGAACCTTTTGTAATAGTTGCGTATGAGTCCCCCAGTGTGAAAAGATGGAAAAATTATGCAGTCATTGTTGGAAGGGGTTCAAATATGCAAAAATGCTGAAAAAACACAGAATCTATGGGACCTGCATGAAGGATTTTTCTGAAGAACAGTGGGCAGTTTAATTGTTTAGAACAACAACAACAACAAAAACAGCTGTGGATCATTGAGGTAACAACACAGTATTAAGAATCAAGCATATGTAAACTTTTGAACAAGGTCATTTATATAAATTAATTCATAAATTATTTTCTCTTTTGCACTATATGTACGTCTTTTATGTGAAATATCTTGTTCAGGTCAGTACTAAACAACAAATAACATGCATTTTTTTATGATCGCTCTTATTTTGGTAAAATAATTAACATTTTTAGATTCTGCAAGGTGAATGTAAACTTTTGACTTTAACTGTATAGTGATCAGCTGTGTTTCCTGTCTATCACTCTTAAGACAGGACTACGTTCACTACACAACGGGACCTCTTGAACCTCATCGCTTTTTTGCATAAACAGTGTTGGTAATCAGTATTCAGGACCACTGTCAGTTTTATAATTTACAGCAACATACAGAAAGAATAACACAGACACCACACCATGGTAAACGAACACATTTTACTGGCATGGACAAAAAGTGAAACATCAAAACTAAGGCTTAAAGAATAAAAGCTTCATTTGAAATAAGAAGTAGTTAGCTACTCAGAAGATGAGAGCAAACGTGAATAAGAAAATGACAACTTGGAAGTTAATTTAAAACAGGGCAAACACATAGTGCCTATCACAAAAGTACAGAAATGAGGCTTCGTGTTTTGATTTCTCTTATCAGATTTCAGCCAAGGATGAGTTTCAGTTTGTGGTTTTAGGATGGATTACGGGTAGAGCTGATGCTACGGCCTGCAGCACGTCCACACTCAGCACAATCCTCCATCCTCACACTGCTGTTACTGCAAAAATCTGCACGAGCATCTGCCACCGAATTATAAAGACTCTCTCTCATTTTATTCATTCTTATCACTGCGGATATTTAACACACGTTGGGACAAGTTTTGAAGGTGGTTCGTGAGCTGTAAACTGGTGACTGAGGTAGCTGTAGCTCTGGTAGATGGTTGGTTCAGCTTTTAGACATAGACTGACGTTGCATCTCCATACACTCCTTCAGTTTGTCCTCTGTCAAAGTCAGTCGCTGCTCCAAAATGGCCACCGTCTACAAAACAAGATCAGAACAGTCATTAGATTGACCAAAAGATGATCTCATGAAAAAACATAACTCTGAGTGGACTTACTGTATAAACCTGTACAATTTGTTGTGTATTAGAAAAAGGCGTGATGGTTCACCTATAACCTTACCACCTTCGGCTGTCTGGATGAGGTTACAAAGATCAATCCACCAACAGGGAACATTGAATGAGAAAGATCTGGAAAGCAATTGTGTGCCTCTCTTGTACCTTTGGTTTCTGTGGTACCTTCTTTGTGCTTGAAGATCACTGTAATATTCCAGGGCCTGGAAGAGAAGTACCTGAAGGACCTGATCTTTCTGATGATGTGCAACACAAACTTCCATAACCGTGTTGTCAGCTGGTCATCACAGATTAGCACAAGGTTTCTGTCTGATCTTGTTGGGATTATTGTTAATAATTCTAGCTGGATGGTGGTATTGTGCTATAGAGTTGGAGTGGCTGGGAAGACTAAAGTTCTGTCTCTGCTAGATGGAGTTGCAGGTGATGGTCTTTCATCCATGCTGAGATTCACCAGGCAATCCAAGAGCTATTGTGGGATCATTTAGTTGAAATTAAAAGTAAAGCTGCGTGTCATCAGTGTAATAATGGTAGGAGAACCCATGTGCTTGTATGTTGGTTATTAGAGATGTATGGAGAAGAGGAGGGGTCCAGGAACTGATCCCTGAGGAACCCCAGTGACCAATTGATGCGTTTTGGACTCCTCTCCCCTCCAGACAACCCTGAAGGACCTACGTGTGAGACAGGATTGAAACCAGTGGAGTGGAGTTCCTGTGATGCCCAGTGATAAACAGAAGGAGGACAGAGTGATCTGATGGTAAACAAAGGGCGGATAGATCTAGCAGAATGAGAACTGATGATCTGGCAACAGCTTTCGCAAGCCAAGGGGATTCAGCGACTGACAGCAAGACAGTCTCAGTTGTGAGTGGGAACCCTAACCCTAAACCACTTAAAGAATTAGTTCACTTCCAGAATAAAAATTTCCTGATAATTTACCCACACCCGTGTCATCCAAGATGCTCATGTCTTTCTTTCTTTAGTCGAAAAGAAATTAAGGTTTCTGAAGTAAACATTCCAGGATTTTTCTCCATATACGGTTTTATGCAAAAGTTTGGGAACCCCTTGCAGAATGTTAACAAAATACATAACACTTATAACAAAACACTTATACACTAGTAACTACGACTTTTCCCTTAATAAATTGTTAAATTTAGGTATTGGGTAGGATTAGGGATGTAGAATAAGGTCAGGTAGAATAAGACATTAATATGTGCTTAATTAGTACTAATAAATGGCTTATATTCTAGTAACATGCATGCTAATAAGCAACTAGTTAAAAAAACGTAAAATAAAGTGTTACCAGATATTTTACATAAAAGATGTTTACATATAGTCCACAAGACTAAAAATAGCTGAAATTATTACAATAACCCCCTGCAAAAGTTTGGGAACCCTTGGTTCTTAATACTGTGTGCGGTTACCAGGATGATCTACGACTTGTTTGATCTGAACAGTTAAACTGAGCATTGTTCTTCAGAAAAAATCCTCCAGGTCCTGCACATTCTTCAGTTCTCCAGAATCTTTTGCATATTTGAACCCTTTCCAGCAGTGACTGTATGATTTTGAGATCCGTCTTTTCGCACTGAGGACAACTGAGGGACTCAAACACAACAATTAGAAAAGGTTCAAACATTCACTGATGCTCCAAAGGGAAGGGGGGTGAAAACCTTTGAACAGGATGAAGATGTCCACATTTTTCTTATTTTAAATATCTTTTTTGTTCCCATTTAGTACGGCTCTTGAGAAGTAACAGAAGATACTTGCATGTTTCCCAGAAGACGAATTAAGTACAATTGACCTTGATCTTCAAATTTAAAAAGTTTTAACTTTTAACACAACTTTTAATAGTTGTGTTTGAGTCCCTCAATTGTCCTCAGTGTTAAAAGATCTCAAAATCATACAGTGACTGCTGGAAAGGGTTCAAATATGCAAAAGATGCTGGAAAACTGAAGAATCTGCAGGACCTGGAGGATTTTTCTGAAGAACAGTGCTCAGTTTAACTGTTTAGAACAGACAAGGGACTCATGAACAACCATCACAAAACAAAAAAACAGTCATAGATCATCCAGGTAACCACACACAGTATTAAGAACCAAGGGTTCCCAAACTTTTGCAGGGGGTTATTTTAATAATTTCAGCTATTTTCTTGACTTGTGGACTATATGTAAACATCTTTTATGTAAAATATCTTACCCAAGACAGTACTAAATCTAAAATAACATGCATTTTGTATGATCTCTATTATTTGGTTAAAATTATTCACATTTTCACAGATTTTGCAAGGGGCTTCCCAAACTTTTGCACAAAACAGTAGTTGACTTCAATGGGAGCCAGCAGGTTGAAGATCCAAACTGCAGCTTCAAGACAATCCCAGCCGTGGAATAAGGGTCTAATCTAGAGCAACGATTGGTCATTTTCTTAAAAAAAAAAAAAAAGGTAAAACAACATTGTCGGATGATTTTGAAGTTGGAGGAGAAAATGAAATGGAGTTTTTAGCCCTACCCTACTTTTTTGCACCATAGCTCACAGACGAAAAACTAACCACATGTGACATTTCCAACACGATTAAGTAATGCGTGTGAAGGTGCGCATCACAAAGCTAGTGCAAGATGAGCATTTGTGGTTAAAAAGTATATAATTTTTTTGTTTTTTTAGAAAATGGCTAATCGTTTGGCTAGATAAGACCCTTATTCCTCAGCTGGGATCGTGTAGAGCCCTCTGAAACGGCAATTTGGACCTTCAACCTGTTCTTCAAAATGGTTCTTTTAAGAACTGTTCACCTTTAAGGTTCTTTAGGGAACTAAAAAATTGTTCTTCTATGGCATCAACACAAAACACCCCTTTGGAGCCTTTATTTTAAAAAGTGTAAAAGCATTTAGGATCCATTCTGCTCTGGCTTGTACTGGGCGCCAGTACGGGAAAAAGCGTAAAGGACAAATACAGACGTTGATGCATTGCTGTGGAGGTGGTCTTGTGCTGACACATACAGTGTGACATCATAATGTGGGGAAGCACAGAGAGAGTCGTTTTTGCAGCTGGATTCAATAAATGAGAAGGAAGATTTGAGTTCTGCATAGTATAGTATAGTATATTTTCATAGTAACTCAAAGTCAAACAAGCAAGCAAAATTCAATGTTTTAAATAAGTTTTGTGATGAGGAATTAATTATGTCTTGAGAATGTCAGATGTAAAGCTGATAGCAAATCATAACAATGGGTATTTACATTGTCTTAAAAACCAAGGGGTCCTAAAATATATGTATATAATAAAAAAAATACATGTGATGAGTCCTTGAGCTAAAGTTTTACAGCTTCTCAGTACTGAGCTACTCAGATGGATTATGACAGAATGGAAAAAGAACAGTGAAGCACCATAAGGAAGCAAAATAAAGGACGGAGAAAAAGTGAGGGAGGCAAAGACATTCAGATTCGAGCGTGGGAGGGAGTCATAATCCGTCGTCACAAGAATGCATGAATGGCATCTATTTTGGCTGGCCCCAAACAGATGTGCCGTTCTCCTCGTAGACAAACCCTCTGATTATGCGGGGCGGAATACGAGCCCCACTCGTACATGGCATGAGGCAGAAACCGAACACCACATCCTCTATGTGGGGCGGAAGCACAGACGGACCCCTCAAGAAAGCGGCCTTCTCTGAGCGTGGTTGGAGAGGAGATGAGGAATGGAGGCAGGATGACTTGTGCCAGGGTCAGCATGGTGTACTGGGCTCACGGACAGGGTGCGGGTGAGAAACACACTGACCTTAATGTAGTGTGGGGGCTGGGCCATTAAAAACAGCACATGTGCGGTGGGAGCGCTCAGAGTGTGTCCTCAAAACAAGCTCCCCGGGAGAGATGAGCAACTATCGCTCAGGCATTGCTTTCTTTAAAATCAGTCAAAGATAGAAAGCTGGCAGCCCTTGAGGATATTACATTACAGAGAAAATTTGTCACAGCTTATTTTAATTTAATGGCATCCAAACCTTAATACAGTATTAATAATATAACCTTGAAATTCTGTAACATTCTGTAACATTTGTACATCACACAACCCCACTATTACACCAGGGAGGGCAAGATGAACAGATAAGGACTTAAAGGAGAACTCCACCTCCAGAACAACAATTTTCAAATAATTTACTAACCCCCTTGTCATCCAAGATGTTCATGTGTTTCTCTCTTCAGTCGTAAAGAAATAATGTTTTTTGAGGAAAGTTTTCTGCATATAATGGACTTCATTGGTGCCCTAAATTTGAACTTCCAAAATGCAGTTTAAATGCAGTTTCAAAGGGCTCTAAACAATCCTAGCCGAGGAAGAAGGGTCTTATCTAGCGAAACAATCTATCATTGTTTTCGAAAAATAAAAATGTCTATACTTTTTAAGCACAAAAGCTCATGTAGCACAGGCTCTGGGATGCGCGTCCACGGGTCGTTCTTGAACGATTTGTTCATTTTGAACGAATCTTTAATGTGACTCGGGAAGAACGAGTCATCTCGGGGAGTGATTCGTTCAGTCGTGCAACATCCTATTAGGTTCTGTGCTGGAATCTGTGCTGTTTCGAGTCTTCGGGTTTTTTGAGTCCTTTGTTCATCTTATGGGGCTGTCACGTGATGCTGATTTCGCTAAAATGAACGAAATGACTCGAAAATAGATTTGTTCATTTTGCTGAACGAGACTCAAAGGTCCGAGTTGGTAAAATGATCCGAACTTCCCATCACTACTACGAATCACGTCTAAGTTCATTGTCTGTGTAGTCCGGCTCAAAAAGATAGAGTATGTCGAAAAACTCCATGTTATTTACTCCTACAACTTCAGAATTGTCCGACATTGTTGTACCTTTTTGTACAGCGTTTGACTTACTTGCACTTTCTTAGTCTTTGTGCGTTCACTTTGTAAACACTGGGTCTGTGGTTCCGCCTACGTTCCGCATGAGCTTTCGACGTGATTCAATACTACGTGAACGCGCATTCCATTTTGTACGAGGTGGCTAATTCGTACAAATTAGTACATTTTGTGAGAAATCGCACGTATTTTATGAGATGGCAAATTCGCGGGAATTTGTACGAATGACCACCCCTAAACCTACCCCTCACAGAAAAGGTACAAAATCGGATGAGTGAGGTCGTACGAATTCGTACGAATTAGCCGCCGAGTAAAATATGTACTGAATTGGTCGCGAGATAGTGTTGGATAAACTGTCTTTGTTCATGACTACTCCCTCACAGGGCTTTACGCTTACTTTTCTTTTTAGGAGCACAGCTCCTAACTTAAAAAATTTAGGAACACAGTTAAACATTTCAGGAGCACCTTCTAATTAAACATTTAAAAATCTGATCATAAATTAGCCTTTCCATTACAAGGTAACATTTGACTCCTTTTTTTTTTTTTTTTACCTTTGTAATGGTATTTTTCTAACTCCATTAAAAGTAGGCTATGTCGTCTATTATGTCAAATTAAAACAATCTATGTGATGCGATCTGGGAAAACCTGTTGGATGTCGCATTGGGATGTTTTCAGCAAATTCAAAAAATAGGCTGAATGTCAATTTTGTGTCAAAATTAGGTTTTCATTAAATTATTATTATATAACATTTTGTCTATCATCTCTAAAAATCTCTTGGAGAAATTCACAGCGATTCATTGCAGCAAGCAGAAAAGAGACAAAGTCTTTGTTATGTTAAGAACGTGCTGCTGATGTGCTTTCCTCAAAATAATCCACTTAACTTATTTAATAAAGGTGTATCAATGCACATTCTCCACCAGTCCTGTGTAAACTATGGCACACAAAGATTTTATAAATTTTTTTATATTGTGAGATGGCGGAGCACAACAATGCAGTCTGAAGTACTGTAGCTGCTCATTTAAACAATCTTACTCATCTGAGTCTGCTCAATCTTGGTGATGTCAGTGCTCTAAACAACGTTATAATAGACTATTTCACATCCAGAGATGAAGGATTGGATGAAGTTACTAAAGAGGAGGAGTCTGATGACAGTCTGTTTTATGCACAGTGCACAAACAGTTGCACTGCGCTGGCTTTTCTAAATGTAAACTACAAAGTAGGCTGCATTATTCATGCTATCTAAACATACAAGGGGTGATCAAAAGTTTGAAGAAAACAGATGTTAGTCTGTTTGTGTAATGATGCAGAATAGCACTCCTGACTTGACAGACAGCTCTTGTTAAACCCGTGAAAGTGAAAACCATTTCACTTAAAACCTGTTTTTCCTCAAAATTCAATTCTTGAAAATCATAGCTATCAGCCAACTTAAGATCGCCATAACTTTGGTTACTATGGACAAAATAAAAACAGTTTTGGAAAGGGCTTTCATATGGTATTAAAACCTAAAAAGGTAAAAATTCACCATGTGTTGGGTTTTCCTAGATCACATCACATTTTGAATATAGAAATATTTAATTATTTAAACGACTGAAAAGATAGTTAAAAAATGAAACTAAAACTGCCAGTAGGTGGCAGCAAGTCACTGATTTTAATCACTGAATCATTCATTCATCTGATTAGTTTGAATGGCTGATTCATTCAGGGACGAAGCAAGGGACTGTCTTTTTGAATAGATAATTGAATCATTAACTCACTAGATTAGTTTAAAAACGCACGTTCATGCAAAAACCAAACAACGCTGTGTTTGAATCTGTTGTATTAAATCAGTATCACATTAAAAGCTGGCACTCATCTTAGTTCATCGCAATCTTACAAAGTTCCTATAATAAAGGTAGCTCTCTACACTGCACAACGAATCTTTTATTTACACCCTGTCTACACATTGTTTATGAAAGGATTTGTGAGATATGTCTGTGATACTTTACTCAACGCTGCAAATACACGCAGGACCTAAAACTAACTTTTTGCCACACCTGCCAACGGCCGGTGAGATGAGAAAATTTACCAGCCAAAAATTCTTTTTACCGGCAATGAAACTATTTTTGCAAAAACAGGCAGTTACTTTAATTATGCATTTATGGTGTAATTATTACATTTTCGAGTCAATCCATGTTCATATAGCGCAAACAATAAGCTGTCACTTAAATTCACCGGACCGCAACCGCGTAGAGTGTAAACGCTCAAATCTGTTAACATGAGCGCGGAAAAAATACCCACCGCATACACACGGCAAACGGAGTATGTGTGAAACAGGCGTACAGTATCAAGCCAGTCTCTCTTTTATCTATCGTCGGTAAAACACGCCTCACTAAAACACCAAGAACCGTCACGACTTTATGATGTTTGCTCATCATGTTTCCGTTCAGCGAAACCCCAGCTATGTGTCACCACATTCTCAGGTTATGAAGAATAAAGAAGGGGAAAGTTAATCTTCCGAAATAAAGCAGCAGTATCTTCTCAGGTAAAAGTCTTTAAAACTTTGTCTATGGACAAGCTAGCCATCACTCTGCTCTGACCTCATCAGCCCATTTGTATCCTATTATTTGATTTGCTCTTGTCGCTTATGACACAACGGCTAACCAGTCACAATGATTTTGTCTTTGGAAAAGATTATTTTATTCGCTTACGTCAGAAACAGTGAATCTCTTTTAAAACTGACTGTTGCATTGCATTGCTGTAATTCGTAAAAGTTTACCTGGCGGCTGACACTGTTACATATACTCACCAACGTCGATTTGTACTCACATTTGGCACTTGGCGAGTGTTTATTTTAAGCCCTAAATAAACGTAGAAACCTTTGAAGCTCCCCTCAGCGGAAACACAAATATGCTGATCGGGTCAGTCGCACTGGTGCTCCTAAACAATTTTTCATAGCCGCACGCAGTACTTTTCAGGCGCAAATGTGACTGAAATGGTCACAGTGCAGAGCCCTGTGTCAAGACCAAGTTGGCCTGCTTTGGACCAAGGTAATCGGTGGGCCAAAAACCCCTGGCTGCTGGCCCCGAGAAAGCCGCGAAAAGGCACGATTGAGCCCTGGAAATGTCAGTGTAATTGCCACTAGCCCTGGCACACACTAGTACACTCATTTTTGACTCAATGGTGGAAACAAGGCTAATCAGGAGTGTTTCTTGTGGACACATAAAGGCTAAGCAAACACCACCTTCAAAACAATTCAAGGACAAAAACATCCAGATTGAATTGGTGACATGCTCATGTAACACATCCTTCTAAATCATGGGTATTAATGTGACATTACGCCACTTTCTGCTCTACAGGAATACTTTTTTAATAGATGTCAAGACACATTAACATGTTGGCAACTGATCACTATCTTTGGGTCACATAGAGAATGGATAGTGTTTGATGGGATTGAGCTCAGGACTCTGTTCAGCCAAATGAAGTTCTTCAACACCCAATTTGACAAACCATTTCTGTATGAGCTTCAGCGTCCTGTTATGCCTGGGTCATAATGAAACAGGAAAGGGCCGTCCTCAAACTGTCGTCACACATTTACAAAGCACAGAATTGTCTAGAATGTCATGAACAAGAGTCTCATTTCATTATTATTCTCGGCCAATCATTGGCATGATGCTTTTGCGCAGGTAGTGTTCTTCTTGGCTCCCTCCAAAACCAGATTTGTCCGTCAGACTGCCAGATGGTAAAGTATGATTCATCATTCTAAAAAACGTGTTCGCACAGCTTCAGAAAGCCACGGGCTGTGAGCTTTACAGAACTCCAGCAAACAGTGCGTGCTGATCTCATTCCTGTGTCTGCACGACCATGGACACGACTTTATGAAGCTCCAGACAAACAATTTGTGTTGACGGTGCTTCCTGAGACAGACTGGATCTCGGCACTGAGCAATGTTTTGAGCGTCTGCTTCACGACTGTTAATGGCTGTTGCTCCAAGACATTTACATTTAACAACAACAACAATCAGTTGACCATTCTATCAGAGCAGACATCTCATGTACAGACTTGTTGGAGAGGTGGCTTCTACAGTGCCAAGATGAACGCCACTTCGGCCATTTTAGTGTTGGAAATGACAGCTGCGAAACTGAACACTGACATGAGAATTACAATCCAAGTGGTGGTACAAAAGTATATCAAGTGTTTGGGTGTTCCAGTGGGCACTGTTGTGTGTTAATCATGTGGAAGTGGAAGCTACATCAAGCCAACCAGACACTGCTGAGAAAAGATCAACCCTTGAAACTCTCTGCACAAACAAAGGAGCACTTGTTAGTGAAACTACAGAGAGGCCAGTGATCACTTTGAAGGAGTTGCAGAGTTGAGCCGCTGAGAATGAAGTAAAGGTGAATCAGTCAACCACATCAAGAGCTCTGGAGAACACAGAGACACAGAAGAAGTCATTACTCAAACAGACCATCAGCATATCCCACACACTGCATTTGAGATAGTAATGGCAGAGCATCCCCGAAGAACCTTTGAAATACAAAACGGCGAATGAAGAACTGCATTAGAATGTTGCAAAATGGAAACACATCCGTGGAAAATCTTATACAGCATGGGAGGGAGATGAAAACTCATCCTGGAGGAACCACCACTGTAGTGATTCCATTCTAGAATATATGAAGATACACCAATGTAGGTATGATCTGGGGTAGAGTCGTTCAAGGATAGACCACTTTGAACCGCTGATCGATACGCTTGGGACAAACATTATAACACCCAACAGAAACACAAAGCCCAGCGTTCTGGTTTATTCATTTGAAGAGCTGGATTTAAATTTTGCAACATTTCTTAGAACTCGTCTTTCATTGAAAGATCTAACTGCAGACTGAAGCTTTGGCCTGTTTTTATAAAGTTTGAATCAGTACAAGGCAAATCCCTGGAATGCTAATTATGGCTGGAGAGTTATTTCTGATCATTCTTCCACAGCGCTCTCGTGTTCAGAGTCTTCCTTCTATCCGTGTCTGAGCAAAGCACTCCTCCTACAAGGACGTGCTTGATGTTCGGCTCTGGGTTAGCGCAACCCAAGGATGACCCCCAGAGTGCACGCGGTTCAGAATGTGGGCGAGACGGGCTGATGCTCAGTAAACAGGCTTCCTGAGCCGCCCCCTGAGGCCTGGGAGGCAGAGCTCGATAACATCTGCTGGTATTTCATGCTAGAGGGAATGGGTTTTGCATTTCCTTCCTCTGCAAGTGTGCTTTTCCGATCAATACGAGCAAGAGCCTATCGGGCCATCTGAAAGCGCTGGGTACACTCTCAGTACACTCTGGTGAAACACAGCGCTGAAGGTCACTGGAGTTAGCGCAGGTAAAATCGTGACAATAATACACTACACAAGACGCACGTTGTTTACAGCAGCAGTGTTTGAAATGCTGCTGCTACTGTGTGTGAGCTTTGAATTAATTCCATACTGGCGGCGTTTTTTCTTTTTTTTGGTCAATAGTCTTGTTGAGTAGGACAAGTGTCTTATTGTAATTGTCCTAACAGGGCTGACAGATCATTTCTGACAGTATCTGTGTCACAGAAATTGTATAAGATTTTGTTTTTTAACTCCTTTGTTTTACAATTCACTTAACATAGGCCTAAAATCATTTCCATAAACACGGATGTAATTGAGCAAAAAAGGTTATCTACAACAGTTTACCATCCCAGAATTCAGTAAAAGAAAATAGTTTTGCTGTAACAGAAACCTCTGTACAGAACAAAACAACAACTGGCTTTTTTCATGTGCTCTGTAAACCCGCATTATAGGCCAATTAAACCCTCTCCAGGTTTGATCCAGCTCTATTTTTGATTCTCAATTGCCCACATACCCCAGCTGTGGCTTTACAATTCTAAAATGATGTGTAGACATTAAACTTGTGGCTAACATACCCGCTGAGTGATAGTAATGATGTCTTGGCTCACTGTAATACAATGAACGTTACCAGTCCCCATACTAACATCTGAAATCTGCAGTGAATGTACGACTGATACGGGGAGTGTGTGAAAGTGTGTATCTTAGCACATTCCCCCGTTTCAGGTTCCGAAGTGAATTATTCATTGGGTCCTTCCAGCAACTGGATCCAGTGTTTTCTTTTAGCCGGCATTTGCAATGTGCATCAGGCCACTATATTAGTCAGTGCACTGCCAAGATTTATATCTCGTTTAGGTTTAACATTATGATCAAATGATGGCTAGAGAGATACTGAATGTCATCTAAATGTGCAATTCGTGGAAACACTAGCTGTTGTACTGCAGGGTCAAAATGACAAAAGATTAAAGATTTTGC
This sequence comes from Labeo calbasu, assembly GCA_019740295.1. Classification (NCBI taxonomy): domain Eukaryota; kingdom Metazoa; phylum Chordata; class Actinopteri; order Cypriniformes; family Cyprinidae; genus Labeo; species Labeo calbasu. The sequence continues at coordinate 40,875 of JAHKKF010515566.1, forward strand.
TTTTAAAGGACAAGTCCACTTCCAGAACAAAAATTTACAAATAATGAACTCATCCCCTTGTCATCCAAGATGTTCATGTCTTTCTTTCTTCAGTCGTAAAGAAATTATGTTTTTTGAGGAAAACATTTCAGCATTTTCTCCGTATAATGGACTAATATGGTGCCCCAAGTTTTAACTTCCAAAATGCAGTTTAAATGCGGCTTCAAACAATCCCAAATGCAGTTGTAAACGATCCCAGCCAAGGAAGAAGGGTCGACATACCCTATCTAGCGAAATAATTCAATTTATATACTTTTTAATGTCAAACGCTCGTCTCGTCTTGCTCTTCCCGACCTCTGTTTTTTTCCTGTTCATGACAGGGTATGTCGAAAAACTCCCATCTCATGTTCTCCCTCAACTTCAGAATTGTCCTATATCGCTGTTTGTTGCTCTGGAAGTGGACTTCTCCTTTAAGAATCTTTAAACAATGTAAGGAGAAAAACAATGCTATACAGCAGAAAAACTGAGCCCATGTGAACTATCATTGCATGCATAAATGTGTGCATATGGGGGTCCTGTCATCCATTTACTTATTATTATATTTTTTGCCAGAGGTCCAAAGGTACAGTAAGTAGCTGTGTCCAAAATCATCCACTCATTCACTAATCCCTAAATAGTGAATTGCAGTTAAGTGCACAGTTTCTTCCAGTTCATCGGTTCTCCACATTGGATTTTGTAAAATAGTGCTTCAGCAAGTGTGCATCGGTTGTACACTCTAAATCAGAGTGCATTGTGGGTATAAAGTAGTAAGCGAATGTAGGGAATAAAGTCGTTCATTTAGAAGTGCACTATACAGAGGACAGGGAGGGGTTTTGGACACAGCTACATTTTACATTTTAGGTTTTCATGATCATTTTCCACCTTTTTCTGACCTTTAACATTAAGTACAGAACTAGTCTGTGGAACGTCAGACAAATAGGAAAAGTCATGTAAGTCAAGATTTACAGTTTGGGAAGCCCCTTGCAGAATCTGTGAAAATGTGAATAATTTTAACAAAATAAGAGAGATTATACAAAATGCATGTTATTTTTTTTTAGTACTGTACTGAGTAAGCTATTTTATGTAGAAGATGTTTACATATAGTTCACAAGACCAAAAAATAGTTTCAAAAGTTTCGGAACCCTTAATTCTTAATACTGTGTGTGGTTACCTGTATTATCTGTTTTTTTTTTTTTTGTGATGGTTGTTCATGAGTCCCTTGTTAGTTTTGAACAGTTGAACTGTTCTTCAGAAGAATCCTCGAGGTCCTGCAGATTCTTCAGTTTTCCAGCATCTTTTGCATATTTGAACCCTTTCCAGCAGTGACTGTATGGTTTTGAGATTCATCTTTTCACACTGAGGACAATTGAGGGACTCAAACACAACTATTAAAAAAGGTTCAAAAACATTCACTGATGCTCCAGAAGGAAACACAATTCATTAAGAGCCGGGGAGTGGAAACATTTTGAATTTGAAAATCAAGGTAAACTGTACTTAATTTGTCTTCCAGGAAACATGCAAGTATCTTCTGTTACTTCCGAAGGGCAGTACTAAATGGAAAAAAAAATGATATTTTAACAAAATAAGAAAAATCTTCATCCTGTTCAAAAGTTTTCACCCCCGGTGTCTTAATGCATCATGTTTCCTGAAGAATCTGCAGGACCTGGAGGATTTTTCTTGACAACAGTGCTCAGTTTAACTGTTCAGAACAAACAAGGGACTTATGAACAACTATCACAAAAAAAACAGTCGTAGATCATCCAGGAATGATTTTATTTAGGTAGGATGCATTAAATTGATCAAAAGTGACTGTAAAGACATCTATAATGTTACAAAAGATTTTTATTTCAACTAAATGCTGTTCTTTTAAACTTTCAATCCATCAAAGAATCCAGAAAAATAAAATGTGTCACAGTTTCCACAAAAATATTGATAATATTGATAATAATCATAAATGTTTCTTGAGCAGCAAATCAGCATATTAAAATGATTTCTGAAGGATCATGTGACACTGAAGTAGTGGAGTAATGATGCTGAAAATTCAGCTTTAATCACAGGAATTCATCTGAAATTGTATATTTGAAACTGTAATAGCATTTGACATGTATTTTAATATCGTACAATACTTTTCGTTTACTGTATTTTTGGATCACATTAATGCCGTCTTGGTGAGCCCACACTTCTGAATGGTAGTGTATACATATATGCTAATTTATACGACAGAAATGCTGATAACTTCCTCTCTAGTTGAGCTTGCTTGAATCCAATCTTATTCATGAATCAAGGCTGTATTCTGGCTAAAATTGACCACCTTTAGTGAAGCGGCAGGCCAAGGCAGACGTGGGTATTTGTATGAAGGTGAAGGTTAGCATTCCCTGCATGGAGAATGTGAATCTGGAATATGGATAAATGCTCCCAGATGATGAAAAGCCCCTTTTGAGGCCCGAGCGTTTTCCACATGCCAGAGGAACAGCGTTAGGACAGAAGGTGGTGTTCTTCGGCAATGGAAACCAGCTGTTACTGCCTAATAACTGCAGCATGAAGTCTTTTCCTCTCTACTATCACACAGATGCCACAAACATGCAGAATAGGGGCAGGTCAGGTGAAAATGCTGAGTGGGGCAGCTCAGAAACATTAGCCTTCAATTTCCCAGCCAAAGATGAGCCAGAAAACAGCTAATGATATGTAAAACGATAACATCAGACAGTCAACAGACCGCTAGGTCAGGATCTATTCACCTTCCCCATTAAGTCATTAAAATGTGTTTAAATGAGACTCCTCAAAGTAAATAACATGCTATTTGTAGATATTTGTAGCAGGGCTGTTGATTTAATGGAATCATTTGGTGTGATTACATTTAACATAGCGCCCCGTCCAGACCTGTACATTATCTGACATTGATGCAGTTGCTGATGAACATGATGCAGGATGACTGACTGTGTGATGGAACCTATTAAAAACAGTTATGTGAGCCTAAAATTCAAAATATGAGGCAAAAAAGACCCTCTTATATTTATATCATAGCTATACCACACAAGCAAGAATGCAGTTTTTCTTGAATATCTGCATGATTGCCAATGTATGCAAATTTATTTTACACAACAATTCAGTAGACAAGAAGTTAATATTGTGTTACATTTTAGACAATATAGTCAGTATTGTCTGTTTTGATTAATATCACAAACGAAAATAGTTACAATCAAAGCCAAAGCAGAAGTCCTCGAATCTGATTGGCTGACAGGAGTGTGATATTCTAGTGACACTGGAACTGTTTCACCGTTTGTACCACTCCGCTTGCGATATTTCTCAGAGCGAGCGTCATGGTGGATGCCCAAATGCACTATAATTTTGTAAATAATACCGTTTTTTTGTAACGGAATGTAGTTTCAAAAGTTTCTTTCGTGGTTTGTTAATAAAGCTTCGATGTTTTCTGAGATGTAAGCTCCAGGGTGTCAGCGGCTGTTGAGTGCTCATGAATCCACTGAGAGCAGCCTCACCTAGGCCAGATCTTCTGGAATTTGATGCTCTGTCTCTATGGTGGTTAAACTGTTAAGACTGAAATATTTGTACACAACGCCCTGTAAGACGCAGCCAACAAATGCACTAAGCAGTGCTGATAACAGATGAACAGACGACAGGATAGTACGACAAAGATATCGCTTTCCTCAGCGGACATTTAAACTAATGTTGAATGTTGAATGCATATGAGATTGAGTTGAAGAATAAATGGTGTATCAGATGCACGTAATCAAAACTCACTTAGTCCATCACTCTCATAAAACTCTACATCAAGGGGTTCTCAGCTCTGGCCAGCGAGATCCGTGCAGATTTCCCGCAGATTTCAGCTCCAACCCTAATCAAACAAACCTGAACAAGTTAATCAAGGTCTTTAGGATCAATAGAGGTTGGCGCTAAACTCTGCAGGAAAACGGATCTTGCGCACTAGAGTTTAGAACCCCTGCTCTACATAATACAGTGAGCTTTTAATACACTAATACAAAAAGCTTTCAGTGAAACAACTCAACGTTCCCTCATTACTAGTTGCCATTCTCGACTTAGTAAGGAAGGTTTGGGCTTAGCTTTTAAACTGTCAACTTGAGATTCAAATCCATGGTGAAAAGAAGTAGTACTACTTCGTTGTTGTTTCTTTTGTATTTGTATACATACTCGTTCCGTGAAACAGTTGTAAAAACACAAAATGACACTCACAGCCATGTGATATCGGCATGCTGTGATTACCTAAGTTTGAATCACAGCTGTGCCAATATACAGCCATATTGCATAGCCACGAGTGTAATATTGCTCATATAAACATTACATGATTTGTGGAGAATGAAGGCTCTATACATGTTTGTTCACTCTCAAACTTTGGGAGAAGCGACTGCAGTCCACGGAGAAAGCAGCAACGGCAGCACGTAAGTGTTTGCTTAATACCTTAGTTCCATAGGTGTTGTTTAAATTATTAACTACTGCTAGAAAGTATTTTTCGTTCTCTACGTATTTGTATTGTTGATGTTTCATTTTAATTAGCAGTTTTGATTTTACTTATTGAAATTACTATTGCTCAATTCCTGCGGGCACTTAAGTGCGAAGTATCTCGCTTTTAGTTTCGATTCGAGCCATTTGCATAGCTATAGACTTTCGGCTGAAGTAAGTAGGCGGGCCCAGCGACCGTGAACTATATAAACTTTGGGAGAAGCTGCCCCCCTTCTCCTTCTGTCCCCTCTCTGAGGCAGAAGTATCCAAACTTCTCCTCTCCAGCCATCCTACAACATGCCCACTAGATCCTATCCCCTCACACCTTCTCCAAGCAATCTCTCCTACACTCTTACCAGCACTCACACACTCGGGTAACCCCACTGCTCAAAAAACCTACATTAAACACTTCACTTATAGATAACTATAGACCTATCTCTCTCCTTCCTTTCATAGCAAAAACACTTGAACGAGTTGTTTTTAACCAGGTATCACTATTTCTCTCACAGAACAGCACACTGGATGCTAACCAGTCAGGTTTCAGGAGTGGCCACTCAACTGAGACTGCACTACTGTCAGTCACAGTACTCATTTTGCTGGATCTATCTGCTGCTTTTGACACTGTGAATCATCAGATCCTCCTGTCCACCCTCTCATCGCTGGGCATCACAGGGATTCCGCTTTGCTGGTTTAAATCCTATCTCACAGGTAGGTCTTTCAGGGTGGCCTGGGGAGGGGAGGTATCCAAAGCACATCATCTAGTCACTAGGGTTCCTCAGGGATCAGTTCTTGGACCCCTCCTCTTCTCTATATACACTACATCACTGGGACCCATTATACAGGCACATGGCTTCTCCTACCATTGCTATTCTGATGACACAAAGCTCTATCTTTCATTTCAACCAGACGATCCAACGGTAGCTGCACGGATCTCAGGCTGCCTGGCGGACATCTCGGTGTGGATGAAAGAACATCACCTACAGCTCAAAACAGCAAAGACTGAGCTCCTTGTCTTCCCTGCCACTCCGACTCTACAGCATGACTTCACCATCCAGTTAGGTTCATCAACACTTACCCCATCAAGTTTAGCCAGAAATCTTGGTGTAATCTTTGATGACCAGCTGACTTTCAAAGACCATATAGCTAAAACTGCTCAATCTTGAGGGTTTGCATTGCACAACATCAGAAAGATCAGGCCCTTTCTAACAGAGCAGGCCACACAACTTCTTGTCCAGGCCCTGGTCATTTCTAGGCTGAACTACTGCAATGCTCTTTTAGCCGGTCTTCCTTCATGCACAATCAAACCTCTACAAATGATTCAGAATGCAGCAGCACGACTGGTCTTCAATGAGCCCAAAAAGGCCCATGTCACACCTCTCTTTATCACCCTGCACTGGCTCCCGGTTGCGGCTCGCATCAAATTCAAGACACTGATGCTTGCATACAGAACAGCCACAGGCTCWGCGCCCGCCTACSTCCACTCACTGCTACAAATCTACACTCCCTCCAGAAATCTGAGATCCACTAGTGAGCGGCACCTCGTTGTACTATCACAAAGAGGCACAAAATCACTTTCCAGAAGCTTCTCTTTCACCGTTCCTGGCTGGTGGAATGATCTTCCCACCGCTATCCGGAATGTGACAGCTGAAAACTCATCTTTTTCGATACTATTCGACTTAAAAAAAAAAAATTAAAAAAACTTTTTTGTTCTACACTTTTTCCCTTTCTAGCTTGTACTTATCTAAACAATGCCTGTTATATGGTATTATGAGCACTTCCTAAGTCATTTTGCCTCTTTAGGACAAATCGCTTGATGTATTCCCCACTTGTAAGTCGCTTTGGATAAAAGCGTCTGCTAAATGAATAAATGTAAATGTAGATTACAGTAATAATCAGAAATGTTTTACCATTCATTTCCAAATGCAAAAACAAATGATGGAGAAAAAAAAAATCTCAGTAAATCTAGGTAAATATCACTTGAAGGTACAATATTTTAAGGTGTCATGTCTAATTATAATGTCAAATTATCCAAAAGCATGAAAACATGATAGAAGTATTTTTAGAACAAAACGGAAGTTGTCACAAACACTTTAGCCCAGTTCCTTTACTTCCTTTTAACACTCTGTTTTAACTGTACTAAAGCTTATATAGTAAACTCAGTTCTAGCAGTACATTGACATTGTGAGCTCTGAATCACATCCGCTCTGACTTACAGCACTGCAGCATGTGTGGCCGTTGTTTTAATCAGGCTTTAGTCATGTTGTGGTGGTGTGGTACATGAAAGCTCCTCTAAGCCCTGAGTGTGAGTTATATATATATATATATATATATATATACACACACACACACATACACAGTTATACCTACATACACCTTGCATTTTACAAAATAAGAGGGATCATACAAAATTGAATTATTATTTATTTAGTACTGACCTGAATAAGAGATTTCACATAAAACACATTTAAATAGAGTTAAACTTCCCGCTGTTCTTCAGAAAAATCCTTCAGGTACCACTAATTCTTTGGTTTTTCAGCATGTTGGTCACTGATGCTCCAGAAGGAAAAACGATGCATTAAGAGCCAGGGGTGTAAACTTTTGAACAGAATAAAGATGTGTACATTTTTGTTATTTTGCCTAAATATATATATATTTTTTTTTCATTTAGTACTGCCCTTCAGAAGCTACAGAAGATACTTACATGTTTCCCAAAAGACAAAATAACTTAAATTGACCCTGATCTTCAAATTCAAAAAGTTTTCATCCCCCGGCTCTTAATGCATTGTGCTTCCTTCTGAAGCATCAGTGAGCGTTTGAACCTTCTGTAATAGTTGCATATAAGTCCCTCAGTTGTTCAAGCATTTTTCTGAAGAACAGCAGGCAGTTTAACTGTTTAGGACAAACAAGGGACTCATGAACAAGTATGACTAAACAAACAAACAAACAAACTCAAACGTATGTAAACTTTTGATCAGGGTAATTTTTATAAATTCAACCATTACTTTCTCCTGTGGACTATATGTAAACTTTTATGTGAAATATCTTATTCAGGCCAGTACTAAATTAAAAAAGCATGCATTTTGTATGATCCCTCTTATTTTGGCAAATTAATGAACATTTTGCAGATTCTGCAGTAAACTTTTGACCTTAAATGTATACAGAAGCATGCAAGAGCAGGTGCATTAACACACATTATTCCTCCCATTTAGTGTACGGTGAGCTGATGAACCGAATGGACGCTAATGCTGCATTATGTGTGCAGTGGGACGGACATTCATCTGAAAGACAGCTTCTACCAGGAACAGAAAAACAGGCTTCATGCTTTCAGCTGTAATTTCACATTTGACTTACCTTTATTATAAATGCTCCTTCATACATGTATAATTAGACATCATCAGAGCCAATTACCCCACCTGTACCACATGATGTGAGACTGATTTGATCCAAAACATATAATCACTGATGAAAAAATGCAGTGGATATGAAATGTAGAAGCTGTAGTACATGTAACGATAGGCAATAGATCTGAACCAAGGTAAATGGTTTGAACTATATTCTAAATGAAAACACTTGGTATTTAGATGTCTGTTATATGAACAAACAGTCAGTAATTAAACTGCTTTAAATCTCAAAGCTCACATCTAACAGAACACAGAAATGTCCATGAGTGAGTTAAATGGTAATTCAATTAATTATTGATAGTTAATGACTTCTGGTTAATTCAGTGAAGCACTTTTTAAAATGATTTAAAACAATAACAGTTAACTTGGATCATTAAAAGAACCGGATCATATGCAGTGTATTTGTTTTTGTGGGCAGCTAGTGAAGACGTCACGATAAAGACATTTTGTTTTTGAATTACTGTATTCTCCTGCACTTTTAGCTCTTTACATAAATACATGTATTAGTTTACCTCTATTCCATTTCTCCTCACCCAGAGGACAACTTCAGCTTATTTCACTGACATGACCTTAAGAGAGTTAATATTCCTGCTCACAGAGCTGCTGTGTGTAGTGACACATAATAAATGCGGTCATTTACCATGATTTACAATTAGTTCAATGTTTTGTTTAATTTTATATATTAACTGACAGAGACAGAAAAGAGAGGACACACGATTACTGGGTAGAAATGCCTAAATACTTGCTCCAATTTTGTCTGATGCCAAATTTTATATGTTAGAAGAAAATGTTGTAATTTGTTTGTTGTCATTGTGCGATTGATATTAAATATTTCAGTAACACTTTAGTTTAGGGACGAGCTCTTACTATTAACTAGTTGCTTATCAGCATGCATAGTACTAGCATATTGGATGATTATTAGTACTTATAAAGCACATCTTTAGGACATCTTTAGGTTTCAGTGCCGTAGAGAAATGTTTATTAGAGGTCGGCCGATATTGGATTTTACCGATACCGATAACTAGGTTGGACCACACTGGTCGGTACCGATTAATCGACCGATAGTTTTTAAAATGGATACTCTACTATATATTAAAAAAAAAAAAAATAGTAACCTACTGAACCATACTTTGTAAATGAACAAAAATATTAATATTAATATTAATTATATATTGATCATTACAGTTAGTTCATTGTTCATTAATGTTAACAAAAGCAACTATTTTTTTTTTTTTTAAATATATCAGTAAATGCTGAAATTAACACACTCTAACAACCAACAATACTTCTATTCTACAGTTTTTATCAATCTTAATGTTACAAATGGACTCGTATTGCAAAGTGCTACC
>JAHKKF010515568.1:1929-14792 GCA_019740295.1 Labeo calbasu
AAATATATTCAAATAGAAAACAGTTATTTGAAACCATAATAACATTCCATAATATTAGTGATTCTACTGTATTTTTGCTCAAAATAAAATCAACCTTGGTGAAAGAAAGTTACCAACTCCAAACTTTGTGTACTTTTTCCACCCCTTATTTTTAGCTGCTTTTATTAAAAAGTAATGTGGAGACAGAAAAAATGATAGGGGTGTTCACCTGCAGAAGCACTGCAGCTAAATGTGATTCGGTGTGACCAGTAAAGCATTTCTAAATTTTACCCCTTTTTATCCTCACTTCCAAGGAAAGTGTATTTTGAACCACACAATTTCAAATCATGGAGGGATTTCTGAGAGGACAAAGGAAGAACACGGACTTAATATCGCTGGTCCTTGGTTACTTAATTTATCATCTGAATCATAACGGGTGTTGCCATTTTAAGTGGTGTAACCTTATTGCTCAGAATCTGGGCTGGCAACCAAAAGGTTACCTTGCAGGTTGTTTCAAGAGGACCCTCCCTAGAATAACTGACTGTACGTCACTTTTAAAGAGTTAAAAGCAAATGAAACAATCCCTACTTACATTATCTACATAAAAGCCCCATAATCCATTGTAATGAAGTGTTACCTGGCTGACTCCTGCTGTGGTGTAAGAGGAGACGATATGGTCCCTTTGGCAGACAGCAGAGCGGCAGACAGACAAACATTATAAGCGGCACTGGAGCCTAAACCAGCTCCTGTGGGCAACTCTGACCACACAGATAATGTTATACTGGCCAGAGAGCTGAAAAAAAAACAGCAGCAAATGTTCATATTCAAATGTTCAGCTTTCAAATACGTGCAGTTTTAATAAATGAATACCGTTCTTACTCTGCAAAAACAGCCAGGTACATATAGAGGAAGGCCAACACTGCCATGCTTCTCGTGTCTGTGGAATCATCTGAAATGCCTGTGAATTCACGTAGTCTCTTCAAAAGATCAGCGTCAAGTTCCTTCAGACCACCCTGCTCTGCTGAAACAATGAAAAGTCAAAGAAACATGGGCCAACAATGCATTATTACAACTTCAATGAACAGTCCAAACAATAATGAGAATATACAGGAGTAAATACAGGCAGAATTTTCATTTTTGGGTGAACTATACTTTTAATAAAAAACAAATGTCTATGTCTTTTCACCTTTACACCCAGCCAGAAGAGGCTGCAGTGCAGTTATTTCCCAGGACAGAAAAGTGTCAATATTGGGGAGGTTGATGCGCACTTCACCGGATGATGTGGACTGCAGCCGCAGGTACGTGCGCAGGTTCAAACTCACAGCCAAAGCAACCTGTTTAAGATTGATCAAGAACAAAAGAGGGATTTCAGAACACTTGATTATTAAGCAATTAATAACAATAGCTATTAAATAAATATTAGTTTAAAACAACAAAAAACAGTAGCTGATACTCTGAACTTCAACACAGCAACAGTTCTGACACTAATTAAAACTACAGTTGAGGTCAAAAGTTTACATACACCTTGCAGATTCTGCAAAATGTTAATTATTTTACCAAAATAAGAGGGATTATACAAAATGCATGTTATTTTTTTATTTAGTACTGACCTTTTTACATGCACTCCACGAGTAAAAAGTATAGTTGAATTTACAAAAATGACCTGATCAAAAGTTTGCATACACTTGATTCTTAATACTCTGTTGTTACCTGAATGATCCACAGTGTGTTTTTTTGTTTCTGTATGATTTTGAGATCCATTTTTTCACACTGAGGACAACTGAGGGACTCATATGCAACTATTACAGAAGGTTCAAACGCTCACTGATGTTTTCAGAAAGGAAACACAATGCATTAAGAGCTGGGGGCTGAAAACTTTTTGAATTTGAAGATCAGGGTAAATGTAACTTTTTTGTCTTCTGGGAAATAAGTAAGTATCTTCTGTATCTTTTGAAGGGCAGTACTAAATGAAAAAAATATGATATTTAGGCAAAATAAGAAAAATGTACACATCTTCATTCTGTTCAAAAGTTTACACCCCCGGCTTTTAATGCATTGCATTTCCTTCTGGAGCATCAGTGAGTGTTTGAACCTTCTGTAATAGCTGCATATGAGTCCCTCAAGCTGTCCTCAGTGTGAAAAGATATACATACAGTCATAAAGTCATTGTTGGAAAGGTTTCAAAAATACACAAAAATGCTGAAAAACCAAAGAATTTGTGGGACCTGGATTTTATTTTCCAAAGAAAAACAGGCAGTTTAACTGTTCAGGATAAACAAGGGACTCATAAACAACGATCACTAAACAACAACAACAAAAAAAAAAGCTGTGGATTATTCAGGTAACAACACAGTATTAAGAATCAAATGCATGTAAACTTGAATGGGTAATTTTTATAAATTCAACAATGATTTTCTCTTGTGGACTATATGTAAACGTATTTTACGTAAAGTATGTTATTCAGGTCAGTATTAAATAAAAAATAACATGCATTTTGTATGATCCCCCTTATTTTGATAAAATAATTAACATTTTGCAGTTTCTGCAAGGTGTATGTAATTTTTTTTACCTCAACGGTATATACTGTTTAAATATGAAATATTTACAATAACATAAAAATATAAACATTTTTCTTCATTATTCCCACAAGGGAATCCACTCACAGTAAATCACAGATAATATATTTGAAAAGATTTTCAGGACCATAAAACGTGTACACATGTGTACACATTAGCGTTGCATTTCTGCAACGTTTTTCAAAATCCTAATCAAAATATGCCTCACTAAAACAATGACTTTCTAAAACATGGAGGAAAAGGGAAAACTCATTAATTACACGTCAATTTTTGGGTCTCTAACGACTAAACACCCACCTTTCCGTGCACGACAGAATGCTCACCGTGGAGAATTACTTTCCCTGGTGCTGAAACGAAGAGTTCTCTTGTTTGCATCTTGAATATTAGAGCCTATGAACTTATTGTAAGATATTTTCGAGAAAATGTATCAGTATATGTTGACAAACGCAATAAAACCTTGCTAAAATCTCATATTTGTGTTCATACACCTTTTTAAATTCAACGCACTACTCCTGTAGCAGTTTAAAAATAACTGTTTTGCTCAATAATCATGAAATCTTGATGTACAGAGTCAAACCCATCGTTTCGGCTTGTCCTCTGCCATACACGTGAACTGCTGCTGCAGTCTGGACCAATCGGAATTCATCTCTCACATCGCTCACGCTAAATCGACCTATCAGGATGAAGCTCTCATCGTCACCGATTCTCAAAACACCAATCGCATTTCGTACAATCTCGTGTCATCGGTTGCGTGATAGAACGCCCTTCTACGGGCAGCAAAAGCTGTCAAAACTGTCAATAGTAAACACAGAAGCGCGTTTGGAAATGTTTTAACGTTTACGATGTCGTTTTTCGTGACCAAGTACACAGGTCTTCACCGTGCCCTTCGTTTAGGGACATATGTGAACATAAAACAGATGCAGCCTGTTTGTGGGAATGAAAGAAGGTAAAAAGAATGCTGAATACAATATCCCATGTGGTCAGGCTAACGTAGCCAATGATCTAAACAGTATCAGAATGGCGTGACATTTATTTTAGAATAATGTCTGTTACAAATGTTCTCTCCTTTTCGTAAGATATACCAGCACATCTGAAGAAAACAGAAGAATTCCCAAGATATACACAAAAACTGGAGATAAAGGTTATTTAATTTTATGCTACGAACATTATTGACTAACGTGTTGCATGTCAAATTGAAAGTGTCAGGTTTGTGTAAACATTGTTTTGTTTTCAATGTCTCGCCTCATTAGGTTTTTCCAGTACCTTCACAGGTGAGAGGAGACCAAAGGAGGATCATATATTTGATGCTTTGGGAACAACAGATGAATTATCATCAGCAATTGGGTAATGGATAGAGTTAATGTAGTGTAATGTGTAGACCTAATGACTCTAAATGCTTATTGTAGTTCATTTCCTACAACAAAAAATGTCTCTGGTTATCTCTTTTAGGTTAGCCAGAGAATTTTGCATTGATGGTGGCCATTCATTCACAGATCAGCTGGAGAAGGTTTGTCTCTCTCTCTCATTTTAATGAGGAGCAGTGCATGATTTTAAAGGAACAGTTCACCCCAAAATCAAAAGTCAGGCTATTTAAGATGTGGATGAGTTTGTTTCTTTATTGGAACAGATTTGGAGAAATTCGGCATTACATTACTTGCATCACTTTATTGTGATGTTTTTATCAGCTTTTTGGAATCTCATTTACAGCAGAGGATCCATTAGTGAGCAAGTGATGTAATGCTAAATCTCTCCAAATCTGTTTTGACAAACTCATCTAAATCTTGGCTGGCCTGAGGGTGAGAAATTTTAAGCAATTTTTCTATTTTTAAGTGGGTTATTCATTTAAATACAGTGACACTGCAAGCATTTAAACACTTAAATCACTAAAAAAATCATTAATCATTACTGTTTTTATACAAAATCTGAAAATCTTTCCACAGAATTCCACTTTTCGGAGTGATTTTTGATATTTACATTAAACCAGCTGGTATCAAGTTGATTTTATTTGATGTACAAAAACATTTGGCCTCTGATTTGAAATGTTTTGATGTAAATGGGACTTGGTTTACATTTTGCGTGGCTTAAGTGCCCATATACGTCTCTGTTCTGTACAGATCCAGTGTGTACTACAGGATGTTGGGTCAAATATTGCCACTCCCCGATCATCAGCTAGGGACAGTCATATCAGTAAGCAGAATCACAAGATGTTTTTAATATCTAAATGCATTTAATCATAAAGAAAAGCTGTAAAACATAAACCGTGTTATGATGTTCTCATTTCAAACAGAGAAGACAAAGTTCGGTTCTCAGGCTGTGATTGAGCTGGAGAAGTGGATTGACTCGTTCACAGAGGCGCTGCCTCCACTCACCAACTTCATACTTCCTGTATGTATGTTCCAGAAATATATATGGTTACATAATCTCCACAGCACACCTGAAATATTGATAGAAAATTGTATCTGATTTGGGTTGTTACAAAGATGTTGATGACAATTAATACTGCAATTAGAGTAATTACTGAAGAAAATCCATTTAATCTCACACACGATTTGCAGTCAGGAGGAAAAAGCAGCGCAGCTTTACATGTGGCCAGAGCTGTGTGTCGACGAGCTGAACGCTGGTCAGTCTGACATACACAACATTCAGTAAAGTTTATCTGTTCTGCTTGTGTTACCATATAGCTGTGTCAGTATCAAAGGTCATAGGTCTTATATTATCTATTACAGCGTTGCCCCCGTTGTCCGTTCGGGTGAAACAGATCCCGAAGTTGCCAAATATCTAAACAGGTATGAATCTGCTCTAACTATTGTATGAATCTATTCTATTCTATTAGTTTTATTAATGAACGCTGTTTGCTTTAACAGATTGAGTGACTACTTGTTCACAGTGGCTAGATATGCTGCAATGAAAGAAGGCAATGGAGAAACAGTCTACAAAAGACCTGAATAGGGGAGGAAGAAAATATCTCATCTAGAATTTGAGCCATGTTGCTCTTGTTTCCAATTCCCAGTATATAAATACAAAAAGTTCAGGCAGTCTGTCCCAGAGTGCACTGTGTATTAAGTTTTTGAGAAGATTATATAGGGAACAATAAACAATTAGGGAACATGGTAATTTAGGAGAATTTTTACTGAAACACTCTGCAGTCATATTCTGAGTCGCTAAATAGTGTTCAATGGAACTTTGTATTACATTCATGATCCCATATTTTACCAATATGTAAAGTTAAAAAGTGGATTTTGTGTTTTTTTTCTTCATATTTAACAAAATTTAGTAACTACTGTGGTAAAAATGTGTAGAAGTGTTGATTTTACAATATAAATTCAATACATTTTGTGCTGCATAATATATTTGTGAATTCCGTGATACATTTTGGTGAACAGAAAACTTAGGAAACCAACAGAATTTATTTGAAATAGAAATCTTTTGCAACATGCAAATGTCTTTACTGTCACCTTTTATCAGTTTAATGCATCCTTGCTAAATAAAATTTCATTTATAAAATCATTTTATTTCTTTTAAAAAATACAGGTAGCATTAGTGTTGTTTTCTCTCTTGAATGAATGACTTCTGTTTGCGTAATTCTAATCTGTAAATCACTGGATAAAAGTATCTGTTAAACGAATAAATGGATAAATGAATGTACAGTTTACTCCAAGGAGACTGTGAGATACTGTAGTGTTATCACTACATTCTATATAGTTGTACAGAAGGATGCAGACAGCTGCATACTACATTGAGTTTTACAGTACAGTTTCAATGAATATTCCTATGTTTTAATATATAATACATATGTTCAAAAATTGTTGTTATATTAAACAGACTTTCCCGCATGGAGGGTAAAAGGGCATTTGAATTGTGTCCTCACTGTAGTACTGCACCAACCCAGTGGGTTATAAGTGCTAATAAACAGCCAATATGTTAATAATAGGCATGCTAACAAGTAATTTGTTAATAGTGAGAATTGTTCCCTATACTAAATTGTTACCACCAACCCTGCCAGTGAAATCCTGAATGATTGTACTTTTTAGCACATAGTGTTTGCACTAAGGGTATTAAATTCACTGTAAAACACTGGTGGAAACATATCATTTTACTACAGAACTGGATAAATATCCTTGTTGACCTTGAAACAACAAATAATTAGAATTTAGGGTTCAGTTAAGGATAGGTATCCAAATAGGTACAAAACTGTCACTTTCAAACAGTACAAATATAATTTAAGTACTACTTTTAAAGTTTTAATATGCACCTTTAATGTATTAATATGTACCATTTGTGGTACATAAGGCATTAAGATGTACCTTTAAGCTTTAGTACCTTAGCCCCAGTGAATTTTTATTTATTTATTTTTTTTTTGGACTGTGTTTTTCAGAGTCAATGTCACCTTGTTGCATCTACTGTATGTGGACTGTTATTGCTTGAGGGGAGTGAAGTGGATGACATAAAGAAGCATCACCAGGTTTTACAGTCTTCATCGTTTGACTGCTTGGCACATTTATAAAGGCAAACACTAATAGCTCGCTAATCTTGTGACAGAGAACACTGTTTACGGTCTTCGTCATAAGCTACTTTTGGTTAGCTGAGAGAAAACACAATGTGAGGCTTTGTGTCTCAGGGAATGAACATGTTTCTCTGGCAAGCGTCTGGTTTGTACATAAAGAAATCCAAGCGAAAACAGAAAACTACACATTCTAAGTCTTTTCTCTCAGTTCATACCCAGCTGCATTCTATAGAGCCTCCTTCCATTTCAAGTCAAAATGGCTCAGTTGACTACCTCAATGTAAAATTGACAATCTAAGCAAAACTGTGAGAAAGATCACAAAAGTGACAGTAAAGACGTTTACATTGTTACAAAAGAAGTTCTGTTTCAAATAAATACTGTTCTTTTGAGCCTTGGAAATCACTGTTCTATGCGTAAAAGAGATTGTGAAATAAAGTTCCATGAAATTCAAAACAAGCATAAAAGTGTGCGTAGGAATTTGCATATTTTATACTCATAACTGCACTTTATCCACCTTATTTTTGCTGTAAGAGTGGGCGCAGCCATTTGTTTTATGGGTCTGGTTTCTGGTCTCAAAACAGTTGTACAAAGTACAAGTTGGTATGTTTAACCATATTTTTTTAAGGTATTATCTTAATTACAGACACACTGGTTTGTAGCACAAACATTTTTACTGTTTACTGCATGTTGTTATTCTTCTTGTTATTTCCCTATAGCGGCTAATGAACTGAAAGTCTCGCCCATAGGCTTACTTCCGTATTGAAGAATAAGGTGGATATAGTAAACGACATTAAGGATTTTTTTTAATTTAATGGGTAAACAAGATAACTAACACCAATGCCCTTTTAACTTTAAATGTCATTAAGTATGATTTTCAGTCATACTAACCTCTGCAGAGCTTTGAACCACCTGGCTGGAGAAAGGCTTGGTGGGAGCTCACAGTTCTTCAGTTTTAAAAACAGCTCATATCAGCTCGTCACAACCAGCAGTGCACCATGGGCGAGCGTAACTTCAGCCTCTGGCAGTGACTAAGGGAACACACAGACTGAGGGAAAGTTACAATAATGCAAAAGAGCTTAGGGATGTTACATAAACAGATTTAACTGGAAAAATTACTGTAAACATGTTATTACATTTACTTTAAAGAGTTAGTTCACACAGAAATGAAAATTCTGCCATTTACTCACCCTAAAATTCCAAACCTGTACGAGTTTCTTTCTTCCATTGAACACAAAATTAGATATTTTGAAGAATGTTGGTAATCAAACAATGGCAGCCATTGACTTCCATAGAATGGGGAGGGGATGCTATAATGTTACATTCTTCAAAATACCATCTTTTTTTTTTAAATTAGGTTTTTCCTTTGAAGACACCTTAAAGTTTAATTTGTCTCTGGATTATACAGTATCATGCTCTATTGGTATTCCAACATTCTATAATCTAATAATAAATGACAGTGCACATCCTTTGTTGTTTAGTAAAGTTTTTAGATTTGGATATTCAAATGTTTATATGTTTGTTCGACAATTAAGTTTACATTTTACAGAGGAAATATTACTGTACACATGGAGAACTTTACAATGCCATTGCTTTTTGTAATATACTGTGTATATAACAACCTGCAGTTCACGTAGTGCAACCAAATTCAAAAGACACTTCATCATCAGGCAAAGGAATAGAGACTAGACACTTTAAAGGTTGTTGCATCCCTATCAGAGAGTGAGAGAGAGCAAGATTCTGTGACATCATGAAATTCAGCTGAGTCGTTTCACCATACATAGCACAGTCCATAAAGACTCTTCAATAATGTGAATATTTTTGCATTACAGCATTATGCCAAACACATTCCTCATCTACAACAGCAACCAGAGCACTTGAACATCTTTCAAAGGGAACAGCATGTTAATGTCAGTTAATTTAAATACAAAACTCTGCTATGGGACTCAGCCTAAGCCCTTGTGCATTAGGACAATACATTTATAACTTAACATTAACATTAATGAGCTTAAAGCCCGTTTTCCACATCTACAAAGGTCTCTATACATCAGAAGATACTTCCATGCCTTGATTTATGGAGAGCTGGGGGAGGGTGGGCAGAAGGATAATGTTGAACTCTATAATTCTGCATATACGGCATACAAGGGGAAAGAGGGTTTGCATACAATAAATATTCTAGAATAACTACAGCCGATTACTCCTTTTTAGAGACCTGAAACCAAGGGTGAATCTTGTGAAGAAATATCCAGGTCATAATTCACCCCAAAATCAAAGACAGCAAAATAAGAAACTATATTTTGCATTCACAAAATGAAGCCTCAGATAAATAAAAGCAGCATATGCTCAAAAATTGCCTGTATACAATGATTTAAAATAATAATTTTAGTTCAAATAACATCCATGATGTTTTCGTGATGGCCAGTTTAAATCTAATGGACCTAAAAGACCAAAACATACAGTACAGTTGATGTCAAAAGTTTACCACAAATTGTTAATTATTTTGCCAAAATAAGAGAGATCGTATAAAATGCATGACCTGAATAAATATTTCACGTAAAAGAAGTTTACATATAGTCCACAAAAGAAAATAATAGTTAAAAAATTACCCCTTTCGAAAGTTTACATACAATTGTTTCCTCAGAAAAATCCTTTAGGTCCCACAAATTCTTTGGTTTTTCAGCATTTTTGTGTATTTGAACCCTTTCCAACAATGACTGTATGATTTTGAGATCCATCTTTTCACACCGAGGACAACTGAGGGACTCATATGCAACTATTACAGAAGGTTCAAACGCTCACTGACGCTTCAAAAGGAAACAATGGATTAAGAGTGGGGGGGTGAAAACTTTGAATTTGAAGATAGTTAAGTTAAATTTAACTTATTTTGACTATTGAGAAACATGTAAGTATCTTCTGTAGCTTCTGAAGGGCAGTACTGAATGAAAAAAATATGATATTTAGGCAAAATAAGAAAAATGTACACAACTTCATTCTGTTCAAAAGTTTTCACCCCCGGTTCTTAAAGCATAATTTTTTTTTTTCTTCTGGAGCATCAGTGAGCTTATGTAAACTTTTGAATGGGGTCATTTTTGTGAATTCAATTATTTTCTCTTGTGAACTATATGTAAACTTCTTTTATGTAAAATATATTATTCAGGTCAGTGCTAAATAAGAAAAAAATAACTGTGGTAAAATAATTAACATTTTGCAGATTCTGCAAGGTGTACGTAAACTTTTGACCTCAACTGTATTTTCTTTAAATTTTAGGGAAAAAACAACCCAGAAATTGCTTAACAGATTAACCCTACCTTCTTTATAACAAAAGAAAAAAAAAAAAAACACAACATCAACAGCAGACTCTGACCTCTGTGACACAGACATGGAATCATTTGAATCATCCAGTGACATCATGCAAAGGGAGACTTTTTTTTTGTCCACTTGGAATAACATTTCATGAGATTCCATTGAGCCCACTGACCTTTCAGGGAAGTCACTGCAACACTCTCCCTTTAAGAAAAAAGTTCCTATGAGAGCTGGTTTGATAGCTAGTTGTCTTTACTGTATGGCTTTATTCCAGTAGTATATGCCGGAATGATGAGCAAAGAGTTAGTGGGAGATGATAGGGAGAGTGGTTTGTCATGTGATGAAGTAAAACACCTTCTAGTGGTTAATCCGTTTTTTCTTCATCAATTAAAAAAAAAAGTCCAAGACAAGGAATTGATCTTAATGAATAGATGAGTTTGACATGAAGACAGCGTTAGGGCATGAGCTGAATCATGAGCAAAAAGAAATGTCACCATGACATTAGACCGATGACGCATTCCGGAAAGGGCTCTGTAGTGTATGTGAAGAGAAAGCAGGAACAGAGACGTGTATTTCTGCAGTGACATCTCTCATCTAAAATACTGCTGGCGCTACCACGCTAAAGTTGATCAACAGGGCTGGGCTTCCTCTTAAAGTTCGGTCCTCAAGTCCAGCAGTTGTTTAGTGCGCTATGGGTTTGAAAGCATTTGCCATACAAACAGGCAAAAGCCTCCTTTGTGTCTTGAGTTGCATGGCTTGCATTGCATTAATATTGCTTTCCTGTTCCCTTCCTGTGGGAGTGAGACACGGAGACCTGAGAGACAACGCTGAACTGTTTCTGCAGATCTTTCATCTGTATATCCGCCACTGTATATCCTTGTAATTTTTTGAGGAGGTTTAGGAGTGTTTGTCGAATGGACAGTGAATAAAGTCCAAGCCCAATTTAGTTTTGGAGATATTCTGGATGCACAAATGGAGTTGAGTTTCTCAGCCTCCGATTGACAGGTGTCAATGAAGTAGGGGTCCGAAAGATCCTGACTTGACAACATTAAATTGAGCTGGTTTAAAACTGATTGTATAAGGCGTTTGGAGCTCTTTTGGCTTCAAATGCTGACAATGAAGAACATGGATCCTTAAAACAACTCTGTAGGTAATGTCGAAACTTTTTAATATACTTCTATGCTTGAGCTCCTCAGAGAGTCTCTAAAAGTCATGTTTAGCTCAGTTCCGCCACTTTAAAAAGTAAGTTTCTTCATTCACTTGCCATTTGGTGGACAATACAGAGTACAAATTGATGAAAAAAGGTCCTTAATTGAAGGCCAAAATGTCATGAAGCAAGATTGTAATCATTTTGTCTCCTACTTCAACCTTTGTGTGGCCACTTTTGCTTAGCCACTACCAGTTTTGATGATGTTCGTGTTTGTAGATGTATGAGTTTGTATGGGTAGCATAATCCAGCACAGAAGTGTGCTTTGTGGGTTATGAAAGCTCAAAGCCAGTGTTCATGCTGATCGCGTAGCGGAGTTTGTCTCTGAGGATGCTCTTTTTGCTGTAGTTGGGCAGCTTGAGCAGGTTGAAACAAGTGGAGGAAGTAGGGAGGCGACCACCTGGCTCCTTCTTACGAATGGTGAAGAAGCCACGCAGAACGCTGCCTAAAGTGTCGCCTGTGTCCTGCATGTGCAATCAAACACAAAAAAGCAAGATGAAGCAATACAATCTTTCCAAAACAATGTATGGAATAAGAAGATGGGGTGATGTCTAACCTGATCATCTGACACTTCCACACAACGGATGGAGAAAGGGGGTTTGAGGTAGGCAAAACCAAGCAGAGGAGGTCTTGAGCAGCTGGTGACAAACTGAGGAGTAATTCAGCCACATTAGAGATAACTAGATAAAGTTCATCAAGACAAACTTTAAACTGGCTTGAGAAAGCCGGACCAGAAAGTTTGAAAAAGTTTGAAAAGTTTAAGATCTTTAAGAAGTTAAAAAAAAAGTTTAAAAAGTTAAGAGTTTAAGAAGTTAAGAAAAAAAGTTTTAAGTTTGATGGTTTTCAGTCTGAAATAGTTTGCAGTTTAAAGTAGTTTAAAAGGTTAAAGTTTGAATGTTTTTGAAGGCAATACAGTTTCAGGTAGATGTTTGTTGCATGATTAGCAAGTTGCTAGCATGTTTCTGACATAATTAACAAGTTACTAAAATGTTTCTAGCATGATTAGCAAGTTGTTAGCATGTTGCTAGCATGATTCTAGTATGATTAGCAAGTTGCTAGCATGTTTCTAGTATGATTCTAGTATGATTAGCAAGTTGCTAGCATGTTTCTAACATGATTTGTAAGTTGCTACCATGATTAGCAAGTTACTAACATGTTTCTAACATGATTCTAACATGATTAACATGTTAATAGCATGTTTCTAGCATGATTAGCAAGGTACTAACATGATTTTAGCATGATTAACATGTTAATAGCATGTTGCTAGCATGATTAGCAAGTTATTAACATGTTGCTA
>JAHKKF010515573.1:2431-17387 GCA_019740295.1 Labeo calbasu
ATTTCAGGATTTTTCTTCGTATAATGGACTTTAATTGTTCCACCGATTTTGAATTTCCAAAATGTAGTTTAAATGCAGCTTCAAAAAGTTCTAAACGATCCCAGCCGAGGAAGAAGGGTCTTATCTAGCAAAACGATCGGTCATTTTTTTCGAAAATAAAAATTTGTATACTTTTTAAGCACAAAGCTCATGTAGCACAGGCTCTGGGATGCGCGTTCTTGAATGATTCGTTCATTTTGAAGAACGAGTCGTCTCTGGGAGTGATTCATTCAGTCGCGCATGCGCAACATCCTATTAGGTTCTGTCCTGGAATTAGTTCACCTGTTTCGAGGCTTTTCTGTTTCTTATAGCATTATAGTTTTGTTTGTAGTGTAATCAACGTTTGTGTAAGCAGTAGATGTGTTAGGGAAGCAACACGTAACATTTTAATTATATTTTGCTAAAATGAATGAAATGACTCAAAATGATTCGTTCATTTTGCTGAACGAGACTCAAAGGTCCGAGTCGGTAAAATGATCCGAACTTCCCATCACTACTACGAATCACGTCTAAGTTCATCATCTGTGTACTCCGGCTCAAAAAGGTAGAGAATGGTGAAAAACTCCATCTTATTTTCTCCTACAACTTCAGAATCGTCCGACATCGTTGTAACTTTTTGTTTGTAAACAGCGTTTGAGTTACTTGCACTTTGTTAGTCTTTGTGCCTTCGCTTTGTAAACACTGGGTGTGTAGTTCCGCGTGACCTTTCGACGTGTGATTCAATAGTACGCAGTGTCGTGAACGCGCATCCCAGAGTCTGTGCTACACAAGCTTTTGTGCTTAAAAAGTATACTAATTTTTATTTTTAAAAAAAAATGACAGATCGTTTTGCTAGATAAGACCCTTCTTCCTTGGCTGGGATCGTTTAGGGCCTTTTGAAGCTGCATTTAAACTACATTGTGGAAGTTCAAAATTGGGGGCACGATTGAAGTCCATTATATGAAGAAAAATCCTGATGTTTTCCTCAAAAACCATAATTTCTTTACGACTGAAGACAGAAAGACATGAACATCTTGGATGASWACAAGGTGAGTAAATTATTTGTAAATTGTTGTTCGGGAAGTGGACTTCTCCTTTAATATCTTTTCTCCACTCAATTTACTCAATTACACAGTTGCTAGTAGCCACTGACTTCCATAGTGTGGTAAAAAATTCTGACGAAAGAAATTCATCCAGGTTTGGAACAACTTGTGGGTGAGTAAATGATGACAGAATTTCAATTTTGGGTGAACTATCCCTTTAAGGAGTGACAGAGTTATTTGCAAGCGTAATGAGAGGGGAAATCGGTGTGAACACTGGTGATCTCGAGTCTAATCAATAGCTGTGCAATGGGACCCATCAGCTCCCGGTTCTCCCTCTGTGGGAGTCAGGGACTTCCTGCTTTGCCTCTGCTACTGTTTACAGGAGCTGTGCTGGTTTGTTTGTCCTGAAAGCAGAACAGCGCGCCGGGATCATTACTGCTGACCCTGAGGAAATATCCCAGTTTCCACTGCTTCTAAAAGAGACTTGGTGTTCACCCCCACCGCACATCGCACCACCCACCAATCAAGGTATTGATCTCAATGTTCTCCCCACCCCTCAGTGCACAAATGATTATTGATCCAAGTTGCTTTTATCTTTCGACTTGTGCAATACAAAAATGTATGGATACACCTGTGTATTGGGGTTTTAGTGTGTGTGTGTGTGTGTGTGTGTGTGTGTGTGTTAATTAATAAATTAATTAGCAATTTATGGAAATATAATTGAAATGGTTGGATATTTAAATTAATTAAAATTACCGTTGTATAGTTTAGTATAGCATTGTTTTTATTCATTTAAAATTATTAACTTTAATTTTCTTGTGTTTTAAAATTAAGATTATGATAAAATAATAAAAAGGTACCGCTTTACAATAGTTAACATTAGCTAATGCATTACCTAACATTAACTAACAATGAGCAATACATTTGTTACATTATTTATTCATCTTTGTTAATGTTAATAAAATGCAACTGTTAATTAAGTAATATTAATATTTTTTATTTTAATTATGTATGTATGTATGTATGAAATTAGCATTGAGTTTAATACGTGCTTCAAAACATACATATTTTTTATTATTAGTCTATCTAATGCTTTTAACTGTTAACATATGGAACCTTATTGTACAACAATAAATATGAATTGTTCCTTAATTTGAATTATCCATAAACACCATATACATAATAAATGTACCACATATGGTATTACCAGAATCATTAGATATTATTTATTATAATGCTTTATAGTATATTTATTTTTTTTATTATAAAATGTACAATTGTATAAATTAGGTATTGTTGGTAGTAAATTTAATTAAAGATTGATTAAATAATAAAAAGGTAACATTTTACAAAAGCTTCCCATTAGTTAACATTAGTTAAAGTATTAACTAACATTAATTAGCAATGAGCATACATTTGTTACATTATTTATTCAACTTTTTTTATTGTTAGTTCGTAAAATACAACTGTTAATTAAAAAATATTAACTTTTTTTAATTTTAATTATGAAATTAACATTAAGTTTAATAAGGGCTTCAGAATTATTTTTTATTGTTAGTTTATCTAATGTTGTTAACTAATCTTTACATATGGAACCTTATTGTACAACAATAAAATTAAGATTTTTTTTTCTTAATTTTCAATTTGAATTATCTATACACATCATATAAATAATAAATATACCATAGGTATATCAAGGTATTACCAGAAAAATTAGATATTAAACATGATGATATTTTTTTTTTTTTTATAATTTTTTTTATAATGTTTTAAAATATATTTTCAATTATAATAAAATGTAAAATATTATTAATTTGTATTTGTTGGGGTTTTTTATTGGTAATTTATCTAATGTTTTTAACTAATGTTAACATATGGAATAATTACTGTACAACAATAAAATTATTGTTATTATTCCTTAATTTTCAATTTAAATTATCTATAAATATGCATTATATTATATATCTATTATATGCATTATAAATATACCATATAATGTATTACCAGAAACATTAGAATTAAATAAACATGTATATAATGTATTTTCCATATTTTATTATAATATTTTATATATTTAATATAATAGAAATTTGTATTTTATGTAGGTATTTTGTTGATAATAAATTATTATTATAATTTATGGAACAGGAGTCTTCATCTCCCAGAATGAAAAAAAAAAAATTTAAGCAAATTTTGTTACGACTGATCAAAACGTTTTATCTTGTAAATGTGCTTCATGTTGTTTTGGTCTATTTTGAAGACTTCATAAATTAGACATATATTAGGATATACTATATTTACAAGACAAAACACCTGAAAAACTCTTTTATATAACCTCTTCCTGTCATTTCATTTAAATTAGCTGTGGCCAATTTAAATTCCTCATTATTTGACAGGCAGCCTATAAATCAGAATCGGTGAGTGTGCTTACCTGACTGCAGAAGTGCTGAAGGAAGAGGACGAGCGTGTTGAGATATAGGGATAATGTTTGGTGTCCAGCTTGTCGTCAATAGCATCCTGCAAGATTCACAAATAAAGTAAGTCCACACATTAACACACAGTATTTCTGCCAAATTCTATAAATCAGGACTGACCTCTATGATATCCTTGATGAGTGGGGTCCAGCGAGAAAGCTGGTAGGTCTGCTCGCTCACACGCTCTTTACGATCAAGCTTCTTGCCTCTGCGGAGAGTAGACTGCAGCATACAAAAACAAAGCAGAAATGTCAATGTCAGGTCAGAGAAACTGCTTCAACAATCATAGAGGCGAGAATCAGACAGCGTACATCTGTGATGATCGGGACACCCAGATGAGCCATATTGGTGATGATCTCACTGTCCTCAGGAGGGATCTGGGCGTGTTGAATCAGCTTGTTAAGGTTCTCCTCCGTGATCCCTGTTTTGCAACACATGCACGCACATTACAAAATGGCTGGGCATTGGGAAACAAACCGAGATTTAAAATGGCTTCCAAAGACTCTCTAACCGTTCTTCAGGAAAATGTAGAGCAGGATGATGCGGATCTTGTCGTAGGTGCTGACGTTGGCGTCCAGCAAGATTGGCACGATGGCCCTCATGGGGTCTTTAATCTTTTCGCCCTCTGCATCTGTTCCCATAGCCAGATCCTGCCGGGTGACAGAGCGCACTTCATAAATTATGCTTAGCACACTGGAAGCAATAAAAATCTGAAACTATATGCTTTCAAATTTCATTTTAGCATCAATGCTAATACATGTCGAAAACTAATAACAGATACTTGCAAGAGTTCAGTTTTAGTCACCATAGTTTGTTCCTAATTATCATAGTTAAATCTCTTTAAACAGTGGTGGATTCTGGTAAAGGTGATATAGATAAGTTTGTAGCATTCTTGGCACACAGCTTTTAGACATGCTTTTTATACTCTATCGCTCATTGTGGCAGTTTCATTGCCTCTGCTCTCCGCTCCGTTCACCCCCTCATTGAAAATAAATCATGACCTAACTTTTCTGAGCAGTTCCTGTGTTATATGTCCCTGCCCACCGCTGCCCCTTACTTTGGTTGCTTTCAGCCTACACCATAGAAATAGAATGAACGGCCCATGGAAAATGTTGTTTTTATCTACTAGAAGCCAAAAACGGAGGAGGGATCTATGGTTATAACACTGTTTAGTCCTAGTATAGTCAAATGAATTAATCAAATCACAAAATAAAATATGAC
The DNA here is from genome assembly GCA_019740295.1 of Labeo calbasu. Lineage (NCBI taxonomy): Eukaryota > Metazoa > Chordata > Actinopteri > Cypriniformes > Cyprinidae > Labeo > Labeo calbasu. Next base: position 7,188 of record JAHKKF010515573.1, read on the forward strand.
CCAGCTCCTAAAATATGTTTGCGGATATACATTTGCCGTTTTATTTGGTTCCATAGAACAGAAATTAAATCTTCTTATCTTTACGCCAACAATTAACAATCTTTTATATAACAATATTTTTACAGCATTTATTCATCTTAGTTAATGTTAATTTTAGCATTTACTATTACAACATTAGTTAATGCACTGTGAACTAACATCAACAAACAATGAAGGACTGTATTTGTATTAACTAACAACTAACATTAACAAAGATTAATAAATAGTATAATAAATGTATTATTCACTGTTTGTTTATGTCAGTTAATACATTAATTAATGTTAACAAATAACACCTTATTGTAAAGTTTTACCAAAATATTATTTCAAATAACGGACTTTCCTGGAAACAGGCGAACCATCTAACTAGTTACAGACCATTCTATTTGAAGGACAGATTAATCAGCTTACATTTTGCCATTTTATACAAAAGTATTAGCTCCTCTTTTTGTAATAATGCATGTGGGTAGTGTACATTTTTATTAAATATTATTTACGAAACTTTTTTATTTGCAATTAATAAGTTATTTTTATTATTATTATTATTATTATTATTAATATTGGTACATTTGAAATTCTGATGCCAACAATCAACAACAAGTGTAATATTGTTAAGACAACAAAATTAAATTGTTTCCAGTAATTGGCTTTTATATATATATGTGACCAAAACCAGTCAATCAGTCTGAAAGCTGAATAAATAAGCTTTCCATTGATGTACAGTTTGTTCACGATAGGACAATATTTGGCCGAGATACAACTATTTGAAAATCTGGAATCTGAGGGTGCAAAAAAATCAAAATATTGAGAAAATTGCCTTTAAAGCTGTCTAAATGAAGTTCTTAGCAAACCATATTACTAATCAAAAATTAAGTTTTGATAAATTTATGGTGGGACATTTAAAAAATATCTTCATAGAACATGATCTTTACTTAATATCCTAATGATTTTTGGCATAAAAGAAAAATCGATAGTTTTGACCCATACAATGTATTTTTGGCTATTGCTACAAATATACCCATTGGTACGAAAAAATTGTTCGACTACTCCCTACCACATTAAATGGGGCTTAAAAAACATTTTGTGTTCTTTTTTTGCAAACTAATGACACTCAATTTTGATGCACTACCCTAATAATATTATTATAATATTTTACGTTCGTTTGCCCTGTCTAATTACACTAAGTGCAAACAGCCTGTTTTGTTGGCAGAGGCTATTAACACTAACTCCGCCCACCAACGTGAATGGGGTAGTCAACGCTACAAAAGATGAATGTCAGAAATCAGCAGCGTAGAAGGTAAAACTTGTAGTCTTTCTGACGCAATCAACCCGAGTTCAAATCTGCCCTTTGCCAAACTTTTTTTTTCTCCCTTTTCAAATGTCGTATCACATTGAAAAGGAATTTATTTTCAATAAAGCCGTAAATCTATCGTAAATAGCCGCTGCCTTTTTTTTTACTTTTTTTTTTTTTTTTACAACTTTATGTAAAATTTTTAACCAGCCGTCCAGTCAATGAAGGAGAGGCGGGACAAACACTACACAGACCAGGCCTACTGTGTGAAACATACTTTGTAAATTAATAAAACTTTGGTGCATATGCTACTGTTTTTCAGTGATGTCTGTGGTGAAACCGAACCTGCTCTACACGGCACAGCTTGTCCACAGTTCCCTGGTAGTGCTTCATGCAGTCCTCAGCCAGCTGCAGATGGGTTGAATACTAAAGGGACAGAGATCTTAAGGGTCAATGAGGTAAATATTGGAACTGCAATTCCCATGAGGAGTCTCTTGTTTGGCTGATTGCACAGGTCTTTTGACCTCTCTCACCTTGCTGAGCTCTTTCTGGTACTGCGGCATCTTCTTCAGCATCTGAGACAGGTCTCTCATGGTGGTCTGGAAGAAACACAGCAGTTTCTCAGAAAGGAAAGCGGTCAGACACTGCCTGAAGACACGTCTGAGATCCAATGGGCCAAATCAGGTATCAGGTAAAAGCTGTTATGGTTTATGAGACTATATACTATTGCATATACGTCACAGCAGAAATCTATGTGTTTATGTGTGTTGGCTTGTGCTGTGTCAGTAAGTCAATCAATACTAATCCTACTGTAGCCTCAGACTGTTTTCACATGAGTCAGCCGTCACGCTTTGGATTCGGCTGCCAGCGCAATCTCATCTGCCAGGCTATCCTCCTACGGCCAAGCTACACTATTCTCTCTGTGCTACTCCTCATTTATTCTCCTCTAGGCCCCTCCCCCCCAGTCGGACTCCCACGTACCTTCTCTCCAGTGTTCATCCGTTTACTAGCAGAAAACTCCTTCAGGGAGCGCGTCACCTCCCTGTGAGTGAGGGGAATGAGATAGGAGGGAGAAAACAGGGATGTTACTATTTACAGACAGAGAATATTACAGGAAAACCAGAATTTAAGGCCAAAAATGTAAGGTTTTACTTACTGAGAGACCTCAGCAATGTGTTTGTGCCGTAGTGCCACCCAGAGGTCGTCGTCTTCATGCAGCAGCACTTCCTTCTCGCGAGAATCACCTATTCCACTGGTCTCATACCTACCAGATACAAATAACAAATATTTATATATTATATTATGGTATTTCTATATGGAAGTATTTGTTATTTAATGATCCTTTATAATAATTAATATGCTTAATGCACGTGTGTGTTTTACTAAATATTTAAAAAAAAATAAATGTTTATTTATATACATTTTAAATATTTAAAATAGTTTATTTATTATATGTATGTATTATTATTTTATATTGTATTATATGATACTATATTTATATAATGCAAATTCATGTAATAATTTAATATAGTAAACGTTATTTAAACATAGGTTCAAACCATTCTTGGTCGATTAGGCAAAGTATTTGTTAATAATGATCACTTTAAAATAATGCATATGCATAATTCACATTTCTGTTTTAAAAAAATTTAAATGTCATTTGTATTTTACATTTTGTTTATTGTATTTTATGATATTGTATTCTATTTATATATTACTTAATAAAATAATGGCACTTTTACAAAATATTATTTTTAAAATATGTTTATTTAAATACATTTTAAATAGTTTACATATTATATGTATTATTATTTTATATTGTATTATATGATGTTATATTTATACAATGCAATACTATATAACAATTTAATATAGTAAATATTATTTAAAAAAAAAGTTTACACCACCCCTGTCGATTAATCAAAGTATTTGTTAATAGTAATCACTTTTGAAATAATATATTTGCATAATGCACATTTTCTGTTTTTAAATATTTTTAAATTTCATTTATATTGTATTTTATGATATTATAATAATTTAATAGAATAAATTTTATTTAAAAATTAGTTTAAACCATCCTTGGTCAATTAACGAAAGTATTTGTTAATAATGATCGCTTTGAAATAATACATATGAATAATGCATATTTTCTGTTTTAAATATATTAAATGTCTCATGCATTTTAATTATATTGCATTTTATAATATTACATTTATATATCACAAAATAATAAAATAAGTGCACTTTTACTAAATATTATTGAAAAACCAATGTTTATTTATCTACATTTTAAATATTTACATGTTATTAGTTTATATTGTATTATATGATATTATATTTATATAATGCAATATAATCCATATAATATAATAATACCATATAATAATTTATATAGTAAATATTATTTAAAAATAAGTTTAAACATCCTTGGTTGATTTACGAAAGTATTTGTTCATAATCATATATATTTGTGTCATTAATGTCATATGTATTTTAATTATTTTATTTTGTATTTCATGATATTAAACTCTATTTATATAATATAATATCTCACAATAATAAAATAAATTCACTTCTACTAAAAATTATTTAAAAATAAATGTTTATTTATATACATTTTACATACATGTATAAAAGAATATAATAATTGAATCCAGTAAATATTATTTAAAATAAGTTTAAATATATGTATTTATTTCACTCACTTGTAGACATCGTTCTCGATGGGCAGCAGGTCATAGGCCATAGCCTGGAAGGTGAGCTCGTGCAGGACAGGAGAGACAGGGTCGAAACCTCGGTCCAGAATAATGAGCTGAGAGCGAGCCTTGTCTGGACCCTTCAGAGAGATAGAAAATAAAAAATCGAAATTATCTACTATTGCTCCATGATCAGCACAATCTGTTTTTTGATTAACAAAGCCACCCACAAACATAATAATAATGTGGACAGGAATAAGGCTGAAAGAAGCAGCACTTATTTTTTAATATGGAAGTCGTTTCAGAGGAAGAATAAGTTATTACATTTTGATACACAAACACGGATTGACTGATTTGATTTTTAACATGAATCCAATGCAATGCAATGATTCGTTCACAGTAAGACAGTGAAGACTCAATACTGGTTTCATGCTTGATTTGAAGCCCTAATATTCTAAAAAACAAAAATCTTTCCAAGAACCCACTGAAAGCTGCTTCTTTTACCCCTGAGGTACATGCATATTCATATGTACATGTAATAACTCCTCTGTCTCCCTGCAGTGCAATAACTGAAATGTGCCGCTCACCTCCCCCATTGTGGGATCATCCGCCTTGTAGGCGTCCAGTTTGTCTTGAAGCAACTGAGCCAGAGTGGCGTTATCTTTATACTCCCTGTGCACAGAAAATCAGAGTATTAGAGCAGACAGACAGAACGTGAGACAGCTCTGTTGATCCTGACGAGCAGACACTTCCTGCAATCTGATCCAGAGATGACTGCGCATCTGTCTTCCACACTAGTTCCTGCTGTGCGTGTACAGTGGATAAATACGATTGCATATGTAAAACGAGTTGGCACCATCAAAACAGATCAGATATAGGAACAGATCGGTTATAAAGATGATTAAAGATGAAGTTCTATTGTGTCCCCTCATGCCTTACCCTCGGTATCGGACAGCAGGGTATTCCTTCAGTGTGGCACACAGAGTTGCCAGCTGCTCTGCCAACCGCTCCATCACAGGGTTCTTCAGCTGTGTCTTATGAGGGCTGTAGAAACTCTGGAAGGCATCAGGGTTGTCCAAAGAGAACACCTAAACACATATTCATACTCGTTACTGATAGAGCAATAATGTGGACAGGCAAAGCGATCGCCTGACATTTTGCATCTTGTTGCTTTACTTTACTTTGCTATTTAGGGGTGGGTTTATCTAACACGGTGTTATTATAGTTAAGTAAAATTGAAACTAAAATTAAAACCATTAAAAAGCATTTTTGTTACCTAAAATAAACATTAACTAAAATGAAATTAAAACTTCAGCAACTTCAGCAAGTTGCCAAGGCATCATTTCTTATTTTAATTTAGTTTAATATGATGTAAGAAAATAACTAAAATGTGAACTGTAAATAAAAATATAATAAAATGTAATAAAAACTATAGACAACATAGACAAAAACTACTAAAATAACTTTAAAATTCAAATGAAAAGTATAAAAATTATAAAACACTTCTCATTTTCATTTACTTTAACTTGATGTACTGAAATATCTAAAACTAAAACTGAAATAAAAATGAATAAAAACTATATACAACATAGACAAAAACTACTAATATGACAAAAACAAATTAAAATGACTAAAACTTTCAAATTAAAAGAAAAATGGAAAATATATAAAAATATCAAACATTTCTGATTTTAATTTAGTTTAACTTAATGTACTAAAATATCTAAAAATAAATAAAACATATAGAAAGCATAGACAAAAACCAAAAACTACTAAAATGACAAACACAATTAAATTAAATTTTTTTTTAATTAAAATAGAAAATATAAATTATAAAACATTTATCATTTAAATTTAGTTTAACTTGATGCACTAAAATACCTAAAACTAAATAAAGATGAATAAAAATGATAGACAACATAGACAAAAACGAAAAACTACTAAAATGAAAAAAATACATGTTTATTTATATACATTTTAAATATATGTATATTATATTGTATATCTCAAACTAAAACTGAAAAAAATTAATAAAAACTATAGACAACATAGACAAAAACCAAAAACTACTAAAATGATGAAAACACATAAATTGACTAAATATTTACAATTACAATGAAAATGGAAAATAAAAAAATAAACATTTCTCATTTAAATTTAGCTTAACTTGATCTACTAAAAATATTTAAAACTAAATAAAAATGAATAAATAACAATTATAGAGAGCACAGACAAAAACCATAAACTACTACAATGACAAAAAAACACTATAATAATATCTTGACACAAAAATAACACTGATCTAAAATAAATTGTATGACTATAATAGACTATAATAGACCATGAAGAGAAAGTGAAGAGAAAAATGCATAGAAAACCTCATGAGAAATCAATTTTAAATGTTAATAAATAATGTACATTCTATTTTCAAAATATATTTTTTAAATGTTTTATTTATATAAAGAAGCCTCTTATGCTCACCAAGGCTGCATTTATTTGATTAAAATACAGTAAAACCAGTACTATTGTGAAATAATATTACAATTTAAAATAATTATTTTCTGTTTTGTTATATTTTAAAATGTAATTTTTTTCTGTGATGCAAAGCTGAATTTTCAGCATCATTACTGCAGTCTTCAGTGTCACATGATCCTTCAGAAATCATTGTAAAAAATGGTTATTATGATCAAAGATCAATTCTGATCACTTTTGATTAATTTAATGCATCCTTGTTAAATAATAAAAAAAAAACTTAGTCATCTCAAACCTTTTTTCTATAAATAAGTACATTTTTATGATTTTGTATGCATGTCACATGCTAAAGACCTGTGACAGAATGCCATGTGCCTCTTCCTGTTTGCAAACTAGTCTGAGGAATGAGTTTGGAGTTAGTGAGTTTCATTCCTTTCCTTCCTGCCTTTGTGTTTCCTGTGGCTGAATCCGTGCTGCATCTCTGCCTGTATCAGACAGTCTATCTGTATAGGTCTTCACAACCACCCCTCCCCACCCCCTATCGGCACACACAGGGTCACATGACCATCCTTCTGTTCAGCAGATGGGTTCCCCTTGATGCTTGTTCCCTCTCATAACCTCCTCTGATTGGCTGAGGCGCTCTGTTGATGCTGCGTCGGCCAATTACGTGTTACTGAACGAGGCGGGTCTGCGAAGCATTGAGCTGCAGCATCACGCCAGGAGAAACGCACTGCTCCTATGACTCCACTGAATTAATCATAACAGACAGCCTAAGCAGCAAGGCATTGTGGGCCAGACTGCATCCCCCCAGCATTAGAGCTGTTCTGGAACACTCTATTTCTGCATTCACTGAGTTGCTTCTGAATAGTTCTCTATATGGATAGTCATTATTCCTATATATTTTTATCTCTGTCTTCCTCTCCACTCCTGAAATAGCTCACCTGGGACTCATAGGGCAGGAAGGCGATGTTGATCTCATTTAGGGTTTTAATGGTTTTGGAGGCACGGCTCTTCACCACATCATTGAACAGGGGGTCCGGGCAAGCTGTAAGAGACACATGGGTAGTTGACATAACAATTCGAGTAGCAAGTTTTGAAATGTTATATGTCACTTACACTAATTTATATTGATACAGATATAGATACAGATATAGATATCTGAAATTAAATGTAAAAAATATATCCAAATATATCAGCTGCAATATTGCAATATTTCTGCAAAAAATCTCCAATAAAATCATCTTAATATCATAAAATATGATATTAAATGTATATATAATTTAATATGTATTTTTATATGTAAAATATATGTAATTTTCTAAAAGAAAAATATATTTTTTTTTCAGCTGCAATATTTCTACAATGAAAGCTCCAATAAAATCAGCTGAGATATATATATATATATATATATATATATATATATATATAATTTATACATTACTATATATATATTTTAGAACTNAAATATATTTTTTTTTCAGCTGCAATATTTCTACAATGAAAGCTCCAATAAAATCAGCTGAGATATATATATATATATATATATATATATATAATTTATACATTACTATATATATATTTTAGAACTTTTTTTGCATATTTATATTTTATATATAAAGTATTACTTTTTTTAAAAATGTTTATAACATTTTATATTATTATATGTAAAATATCCATAATTTTATTACAAAAATATTGCATATTTACACTTATGTAAAATAAAATATTTTTCTAATTTAAATACAATTTTATATGTAACTTTTATGTGTAAAATGTGTCTAATTTTATAACAAAAAATATTACAACATTCAGCTGAATTATTTCTGCAATAAAATCTCTAATAAAATGAGCTGTAATATTTATACTTTTATATGCATAATATTTATAAAATGTATATGAAATAATATATAGTAATGTATAAATTATATATATATGTGTGTGTATATATATATATATAATTTACACTGCTTTATAGAGATATAGATAAAAATATAGATATCTGAAAATTTATTTAAATATTTAAATATTTCAGCAATAAAATCTCCAATATTTACATTTTTATATGCAAAATAGTTTTAATATGTATAGAAAATAAAATTTTAGAAAAATTTTATTCATATAAAAAACATTTTTTCAAAAGTATATTAAAAAAAATGTATAGCCGTGTGGGTGTATATGTTTTTTCAATTTTTTTTAATTTATTGAATTTTTGTATGTGTTTTTTGTATATATGTATTTTCCCACTTTTACTTCCTTTTTTTATTTATTTTTGCATTTGGGATCGTTTGAAGCCGCATTTAAACTGCATTTTGGAAGTTCAAACTCGGGGCACCATATCAGTCCATTATATGGAGAAAAATACTGAAATGTTTCCCTCAAAAAACATAATTTCTTTACGACTGAAGAAAGAAAGACATGAACATCTTGGATGACAAGGGGGTGAGCACATTATCTGTAAATTGTTGTTCTGGAAGTGGACTTTTTTTTTTCTTTAAGTAAGATTCATTAAAAACATTGTCCTTCTGATTTCTTGTGTAGCAGTCTAGTTTTGAGTGTGGCCCCATTAATACTGTAGTGTGTTATGCTTCCAGAGCACTTGAAGTACAGTGGAGTACCCTCAGATACTCACAGTCAGTGAAGAACACATGAGCTGCTTTATATTTCGCTGAATGGGGATCTTTGAAGTCATTGACGAGAGTCTGCACAGACTGGTAAGAGAAACACAACAAGCTTTAGATAAGACTCTGTTTGTGTTTTCTGTTGTTATAGTAACCACAATGGCCAATGACAAGTCTCAGGCTGTTTGTGTAGGCTGTGTAAATACTGTGTGTGTGTGTGTGTGTGTGTGTGTGTGTACTGTATATGTGTTAGTGAGTGACATATGTTTAGTGTGTACAGTGTGAAGGTTCCGCCTCCACACCGCAAGACGAAAATCTACGCTGGAGGTGTTATTTTGCTTCATTAGCATCTATAATGAGTGTGTTTGAGTACCTTCTCAGTTGGAGTGATCAGGTAAATGGCCTCCAATGAAGGCAGAGGCTCTCTTCGCTTATTAATGTCTTCAACAACTGCAGAGATAAAGGTAGAAATAGCAAGTCAGCGACAGAAGCAGCTTCTCTGATACAAAGTTAAGACTAATTAGACTAAATGTTAGCAACAAAAGGGAACTTTTTTCTTCATTTGAGGTCAAAAACTGAGGATTGACTTACTAGTGATGCCCTCTGTCATGATATCAGTCATTTTGCAGCAGGAGGACAGCATCCTCATGCTGAGCTGGTCCACCACCAAAGCCTACAGAGAAAAACCGGAGAGGAGAAATGATGATGATGAGTCTCGGAAATGCACATTATTGCAACAGCAAGGTTCGTTTAACCCACAGTACCACGCTGCTTATGCAGGCAGTGTGAAAACTGTGATTTATTAATATGGGTACTGAAATAAATATGCATGTGGTGTGATACAGGCAGAAGAGGATGGAAGAAATTGTTTGGGCTTAATTATTCACACTGATTTCCTGTCTGCGGCTCGGGGACTCAATGAAAGATTGAAACTGTGATCCGGTGACATAAGGATAGCGTGGTTGCTATGGTGATGGGGTGAAGGAGTTTGCCTTACCTTCCATTCTCCCTTCTTCTTCACCTTCTTGATGACATCATTCATAATCTCTGTAGGAAGAAAATAAAAGTTGATCAAACATCTAAT
>JAHKKF010515574.1:0-12341 GCA_019740295.1 Labeo calbasu
AATTATAGAAATTAATACTTTTAATTAGCAAGGATGCTTTAAATTGATCAGAAATGATGATAAAGACATTTATAACACAAGATTTTTATTTCTTTTTATCAAAGAAACCTGAAAAAATTAAACTCTGTTTTCATCATAATAATAATACTAAATGTTTTTTTTGAGCAGCAAATCAGAATTTTAGAATGATTTCTGAAGGAACATGTGACTGGAGAAATGATGCTAAAAATTCAGCTTTGAAATCACAGAAATAAATGACATTTTTAAATATATTCAAATTGAAAAAAGTTATTTGACATAGTAAAAATATTTCTAAATTGTACTGTTTTTGCTGTACTTTGGATCAAATAAATGCAGTCTTGGTGAAGAAGAGACTTCTTTAAAAAAAACAAACCAAAAAAAAAACTTTTGACTGGTTGTGTATGTATTCTAACACGGGTTATCACGGGCAGTGGATAGCACAGTCAGATGCAGATATGATTGGCCGTTCATTCCGATTTAGTTTTGGCTCTAAGAGTCAGAGCTTTTGATTTATGTTGTTTTAAATCCAAAGCTTTTGGCTGACTGTATACATAACCATATAAGCTTTCTGGATGGCTAAACAGGAGGCCCAGCACAAATGAATGATTTGACCAACAAGATAAATTATCAGTTGTGTTCACACTGTGTGTAGGTTGTATGTATATTAACTCTCTGCGGCTGTTATACGATGAAGGACTGCGGGCCAGGCGGAGGGAACACGTGTGAGTGATTTGGCTCTGGAACCCAGAAGACCAGGGAGAAGAAATCCACAAAGCTGATGACGGACACTTTGTTTGGCTTGTAACGCTAGAACAGGATAGGAAAGAATAAATCAATCAATCATGTCTAAACTGTCAGGACTAGCATGTGGCCCTCTAAAAACCCCACTGAGATCAGAAAATATATACATTCTCGCTTAAAGCTTGTAAGAAAGCAGCGATTCTGACATAAATGAGCCGTAATTCGATTTTGAGATAATCTTGCAGCAAGGTATTGTGGTTTTGCGTCTTAAAGGGACAGTTCAACCTACAAAACTCGTACTGGTACTAATTGAAGTACCAACAGAATATTTAAATGCATTAAAGCCATCAACATAATATGCTAGCACTAGCTTAATGCTTAATGTCACGGCAAGCCGTTAGAAAGGTGTTTACGTACTTTCGATGAGTATATGTGCACAGTAAGGACGAGAGATCCCTCCCTGAAATGCTGAGCGCATCAGAACGATGCTCCGTGGTCGCAAAGGGCAGTTGTCAGAGTGACTTTGCAATTGCTGATAACTCATGGAAAACATTGCTCCATCTCATTAAGTTATTGCCATCATTTTTATTCTTTATGATTGTGCGGGCTACCGTCCCTCATTCTCTTTTCACATTTGTTTTCTACGTGTCTATGATTAATGGGAGATGTCGAAGCGTAGAGTGAGCAAGCATCAGCGAAGGTGAGATCATAATTAGTTTAGCTGATGCAGGGCCCTCCAATGGCGCATCTGGATGGAAAAATGACCCTATAGGAAGCTGGCGGCGCCCCAAAACTTTTTACTGATACGTTGTGAAACACCCGATGAATCAAGTGCCCTTTTCCCTGCCAAAAAAGCTCTAGCGAGTCGAAGCCAAAATTATGTCTGCAGAAAGCTTTCCATTCTAAATGTATTAGAGCACAATTAGGAGCATTGTACTTTTCTGGCAGGAGAAATGTGCTCCCTGCGCAAGCCATCTGAAGTTGGGCTAAATAAATCGTACACATTCTATAAGGCTAAATGAGTTTTACAGGGACCATAATCGAGATAATTCCTGTGATTTGCCCCGGTTGACTCTCGGGATTCACTTGTAGTTCTGTCCGTTCCCGGCGGATGATTCATGTGGCTATGTCTCTCCTTTTTTTCCTGCTTGAGTTTATTTTTTCCCCTTCTCTCACAGTAGAGTGCAATATTTCAAGCTACTAGATATTTTGGGTTCCAGCCATGTATTTAAAGGTTCACGTCATGAAGAGACGTTTATTGAAAGATCAAAATATTTCTGTCGGGCCGGTGAAGTTGGCGGTGTTGTCGTTGACGCAGCGGTATCCTACAAGGCCTATAAATCACAAGAAGGTTAATTAGTGTTAGAATCAGCTTGGTTCAATTAATTGTGCCTCATCCTGGCTTTTTGATTGGACACATTGTGTCTCTCACCATCAGAGCTGCCATATCCAGCTACACCCTGCTGAGTCTTGGGATTTTCTTCTCCTTTTTCCTCTCTCTGCCTCTCTTTCTTGCTTTCTCTTTTACATTCACCTCTCATCTCCATGCTGAGCGTGAATCTCCATCGCTCTTTTTCTCCACAGCCTGCTTTTTTTACTTATTTTGGCTCTCTTTCTTTTTTATGATTTCAGAGACGGCGGGGCTCGGGGGTCTTCTGCGCCAACTGTCTGACCACCAAGACCTCGCTGTGGAGGAAGAATGCCAACGGCGGCTACGTGTGCAACGCGTGTGGCCTCTATCAGAAGCTGCACTCGGTAAGGGGGGAACTAAGAAAACATCAGTGCAAGGGACGGCGAGAACGCCTCGCCAGCCCACCCACAAATCGCAGAAACAGAGTTCAAAATGAACGGAGAGGTGACAGCGTAGCTGCTCCGGTTTGATCGCTTCATTTCCGTGCTGTCAGGCGAGGACCCCGGGGGATGAGCCCTTTTGGCCCTCCTCAGCCCTGCAGCCAGCTAATGGCCCTATGGAAGTAATTTTGCACCAGCTGGGAGCCCCACTTCCCACAGTCCTAACAAACACCTGACCTTAAAACCCGAGACACAATGCCCACTGGCACAACCTTAAAAACCCAGTCAAGTGGAGGCTTTCTTTAACACTTATTCACTTTCATGTTGTTCCAAACCCGTATAAATTTCTTCGTATTATTAACCTTTATTAACCAGGCAATCACTTAAGAATGCATTCTTACACTACCAGTCAAAAGTTTTTGAACTGTAAGATTTTTAATGTTTTTCAAGAATTCTCTTCTGTACAGCAAAGCAGTAATATTGTGAAATATTTGTACTAATTAAAATAACTGCTTTCTGTTTGAATATATTTTAAAATGTAATTTATTCCTGTGATCAAATCTACATTTTCAGCATTATTACTCCAGCCTTTAGTGTCACATGATCTTTCAGAAATCATTCTAATATTCTGATTTGCTGTTCAAGAAAGATTATTATTATTATTTTTATTATCAATATTTAAAACATACAAGTACCTTTTTTTCTGAATTTTTTGAATAGAAAGATCTAAAGATCAGCATTTAACTCAAATAAAAAGCTTTTGTAACTTTATACACTACACCACTTTTTTTTTTTTTGGAAAGAAATGAGAGAAATTAATACTTCTATTTAGTAATGATGTTTTAAATTGATCAAAAGTGACAAACAGTGTTACAAAATATTTCTATTTCAGATAAATGCTATTCTTCTGAACTTTCTGTTCATCAAAGAAACCTGAAAAAATTCTACTCAGCTGTTTTCAACATAATAATAATAAACTTTTTCGAGCAGCAAATCAGAATATTAGAATGATTTCTGAAGGATCATGTGACTGGAGTAATAATGCTAAAAATTGAAATCACAGGAATAAATTACATTTTAAAATGTATTAAAATAGAAAACTCTTATTTTAAATAGTAAAAATATTTCAAACTTTGAATCAAAAATAAATGCAGGCTTGGTGAGCAGAAGAGACGTCTTTAAAAAAACATTAAAAATCTTAAATCTTAAAAACTTTTGACTGGTAGTGTATTTACAACAGCAGCCTGGCGTGGAACACAAAATTAGATGTTTAGTAGTATGTCTAAGCTAACTTTTTTTTCAATATGATAAAGTTAATGGCAACTATATTTTTTTGTGTTCATCCTTTCGTAGTATGCAAAAAAGCAGCTTGGAAAATGCTAAATATCTCTTTTAGTGTTTCAAAGCCTGTACGTCTATAAAAAGTCAAAGTTAAAATCTCCTTTACGCTATAGAATGTAACATTCTGGATCTTAAAATAAAAATTTGTGCTGAGCATCGATGAATCGCAGTTTTTGTTTACATAATATATGTGTGTGTTCTTTGTATATTTATTAAATACACACGCATGGATATATTTAAGAGAAATATGTTATGTTTATATATTAAACATTTATATATAATATTAATTATATCAATAAAAATACATGTGAATATTTTCAAAATATATACTGTATGTGTGTGTATTTATATATACATAATAATTATACACAGTACAAACACATATAATAGGTAAACAGAACTTTAATTTTGGATGCGATTAATCGCAATTAATCGTTGCACAGCACTAGTAAAAATCCCATTCATTTTCCCCATAGGGAGTGTTGATTCTGAATGATAACTTGTAAACCTTTAAGAACAGAACTTTGAACTCTGCTCTGCTTTTGCATTATTTTATCTTATTTTTTAAAATAATCATTCAGTTTTACAATGGATTTCCTTGTGGAAAAACTACATTACCCATGATTCTGCATAGAAATCTCTAAAAGTGTCTTTTTTTGTCCGATTTAAAAAATATTTCCCTTTTAAATCATAGTTTGTAATGCTGACATTTATATCATAGCTGGTTGGTTTGATTCATAGCTTATAAGTAACAAAAACATAAATACCAAAAAGCTGAAAAAGTGAGTTGGCACTTCTGCATTTAATTATAGTCATACACACCCTTTCCGTTTATCCGAAATTACATTTTAAATATGATGACATTTATGAATGCATAAAGCAGTAAATATTGGATTCATTCTTTGGGTTAGTCTATGTGAACCGCGCACGAGGAAAAGAAATCGTTTCTGGACTCGGTAACTAAATGACTTAATTTGATTTGCTTTATCGCTTCAGTTCTCTGCTCTCCCAATTTAATTTTGATCTGAATTAGCATTTGTATCCGTACCTAAAGCATTGTCTGCAGCCTTGAAAGTGTTCTAGTGTTCTTCTGTTTCCTTTGAAATGGTGTCTGGATAAACACGACGGGTAAACAGACTCGACAACATGTGAGCAATTAAGCAGAGAAACAGAAAAAGCATTGTGCTCGGGCATGTCGCTGGACTTAACGTTGGTTTTGCATTCTAATCTTTGGAGCTCCTTCAGAATTGGGTCAAGTCTGTGAGCATTACGGTTTTTCCGTGTCTTGATACGCAATGTCGGAAAGTGCTCTTTGCCTTGGTGGCCTCGAGCTATCGGGACCAGCGCCTGGGTGGCACAGGCTCGGAAACAGGGGGCCGACTGAATCGGTGTGGTCGGCTGGGGTAAGGCATTAGGCACCGCAGCGCCCGGACCACAAGAGGCTCTTTCAGGGGCCATGCCACCTGGTGGCTTAAGTCGTGCTAACTTGACCCGGCAAAGGCCCGTCTGTCCGCGCCGCCTCATCAGAGAGCCTGCAATCAATGGGCGCTTCACAGCCGAGCCTGTGAAATACTGTACGTTCTATTTACTGCGCCACATTAAACACTGTCTGGAGTAAATAAGTTTCCTCACGCTGGAAGTTTTTCTAACTTTGACATTTATGTTGGAGTTCCATCATGCACTGATGCAGCGGCTGCGCTGATGCTCGCATCACTCTTTGCTTCGAGTTCCTGGGACAGAAAAAGCGGTGTGGCCATGACTTTAAGGGAAATGGGAACAGTTCTTGACAGTTTTACAACTGAGATCACGCTGATATTAAAAGCAGAGGGAAGATGAATTTGATGAGAGTGGAACACGGTAGCTTCAGTTATTTCTCAGGTCTGATCAAACACGATAACTGGTTAAGAGAAATGTTATTTAAAATGTATTATAAAATCTGTTCCTGCTTGGAAAAGCTGAATTTTAAGCAGCCATTACTCCAGTCTTTATTGTCACATGGTTTTTCAGAAATTAGTCTAATATGCTAATTTACTTAAGAAACATTTTTTATTATTTTAAGTGATTATATCAGTTGTGCTACCTAATATTGTGGAAATCATAATAATTTTTCAGGATTCTTTGATCAATATAATGCATCCTTGCTAAATATAGATATTCATTTCTTTAAAAAATTATATAAATAAAATGTTCTACAGTTTATTAAGTAATTGTATTTCATGTTTATATACACTGCTGTTCAAACGTTTGGAATTGGTAAGTTTTTTTAAAGAAGTCTTTTCTGCTCATCAAGGCTGCATTTATTTGATAAAAAATACAGAAAAGAATATTGCAATTTAAAATAGTGGTTTTCTATTTTAAAATACTTTAAAATAGAATTTATTCTTGTGATGCAAAGCTGAATTTTCTGCATCATCATGCCAGTCTTCAGTGTCACGTGAAATCATTCTAATATGCTAATTAATTATAAATGTTGAAAATAGTTGTGCTGCCTATTTATAATATAATATACTATTTGATATAATATTTGAATTCTTTGATAAATAAAAAAATAAAAAGAATTTATTTAAAATCTTTTGTAAGAAAATAAACTATTGTTCAAAGTTTGGGGTCAGTGCTTTTTTTTTTTTTTCATTTTTTCTTTCTTTGAAAGAATTAATACTTTTGTTCAGCCAGGATGTGTTAAACTGATAAAAAGTGATAGTAAAGACTTATATTTCTATTTTGAATAAATGCTGTTCTTTTTAACTTTTTATTCATCAGAAAATCCTAAAAAAGTATCACGGGTTCCAAAATATACTAAGCAGCACTGTTTCCAACATTGATAATAAATTAGCATATTAGAATGATTTTTGAAGGATTGTATATTTTAACGTATATTAAATTAAAATTATAAATATTAAAATAGTAAACTGTTATTTTAAATTGCAGTGTTTCATAATGTTGCTTTTTTCTGTATTTTTTCTCATTTTGAAAAACATTAAAAATCTTAACTGATCCCAAACTTTTGAGCGACAGTGTCATACAGCGCTGGTAAAAATGTGTATTTTTCCTCAGCTTGTATATAGAACTAGCAATAGCGTAGATCTGTATTTTATTAGTTCTAGCTCACCACACACCTTTGATGATACTTACAGCTGTGTGCGTGATGATCTAAAGCCTGTGCGATCCAGCGGTGGACCGAATGACCAATTTGGGCATAGTCTTTTTTTGTGCTCTTCTCTGTGTTTTTACTGTAAAGTAGCTTCTGCAGTGGACCATCAGGTTGTGTACACGTCACACTCCACTAGAAGCTAATAAACAAGATGTGGAGATGTCTCTCCAAAGCCCTCGGGATCCTCCGAAACACTGCCGATTGGCTACAGGATTTGTTTGCCTGATGTTTCTGTTTTGGGTTTCTGCTATAAGATGCTGAGTCATCTTCCGCAGTTTGATTTCTGGAGCCGAGTAACGGCAGCGGGGCTGTTTAGTAAAAGATATCTCGTGGTGTTTCAGGTTCTCGGGCTGATAAATAATCGAGTGACTGTTTCACCGATGGCGCGCTAACGCGGGCCAGCGGAGACTGTGTCCTTCATGTCAGCCTGGCAGTCGGTTTCCAGTAGTATTTTTTATATTTTTGAATAAAAACTTTTATATGCTGTACAGAAATCATTTCATAATAGCACCTCATAAAACCTCACTGTAGAGAGCCCTAAATGGAGGTCTGGGCTCCTCGTGCCAGAACACATTGCAATAATAAATGTCTCTCAGATTTTATCTTCTAATAATAGGAGCCGACATGCGCCGTAGCTGTGCGTCAATGCCCGGCATAAAACTTGCGGCTGCCTCCGTTTTTCTGATTCACCGTCATGGAACTTTTTATGTGGGACGCAGAAAGAATACGTCGTTCGTTCTCCAAAAAGTTCTCGCTGCTTCTGAACTCTGACCACCCGTTGGAACAAGAAAGCCCAAAAGGTAGAAAGAAATAGCTAGAATAGCAGCAAGGTTTTTTTTTTTTTTTCATTTTCACACACAGCACAGTTGAGACAGGCCTTCCAGGCTCCTTTGAGCATTTAATACATTTCAGTGTTTAAGAAAAAAACTAAGCTAAGGTACTTAAATTGTCAAAACTAGATAAGATGAAATAAATAGAGAGATACTCAAGGTTGCTGAATAGCTCTACAGTGTATTATTACAAAAGAGACGACTTGTAGAACTATTTTCTTTTTGTGCCATATGCATTTATCATTTAATCTTATTTTTGTATTTTATTATTTTGTAAGGATTTTTTTTTTTTTTGTAGGAGGAGGATGGGTGTGGTGTTGTCATGCACATTTAGTGCCATACACCATTTATTTTTTTTCCTTTCCAACCCTTTTTTTTGTCATATACACTACTAGTCAAAAGTTTTTGAACAGTAAGATATATTAAATATTTTTAAAGAAGTCTCTTCTGCTCTCTAAGCCTGTATTTATTTGATCCAAAGTACAGCAAAAACAGTAAAATTTTAAAACAGTTTTACTGAATATATTTTAAAATGTAATTTATTCCTGTGATTTCAAAGCTACATTTTTAGCATCATCAGTCCAGTCACGTGATCCTTCAGAAATCATTCTAATATTCAGATTTCCTGCTCAAAAACATTTATTAGGGGCCAGGCACCTATTGTATCCGTTGGTGTTCTTTTTCTTCTTCTTCTTCTTCTTCTTCTTCTTCTTCTTCTTCTTCTTCTTCCACTCTTGAGTCTATGGCAGCCCATAGAACCATTTGCGGGAAAGTTGTGAAATTTGGCACACTGATAGAGGACAGTCCCAACATTAACCACAGCAAGTTTGGAGTCTCTAACTCAAACTCTCTAGCGCCACCACTTGCCCAAATTTTCAATAATTATATGCTAATAACTTTTGAACCATAATGCACAGAATTAAAATTCTTTTTTTCTCTGAATCCTTGGCTCATGAACTCGTCCTAGACGGTTTGTCTGATTTTCACCAAAATTGGCTTAGATCATCTTCAGACCATGATGGCAAAAAGTTATGAAATTCAAGTTTATTAGTCGATCTGTTCTTGAATAACGCGCAAATGAATTCTATGAAAAGCACACAAAAATGGATGTGAGGCCATATCTCCGCAGTGGTTTGGCGTAATGAGACCAAACAGAAGCAATACACCATTCATTAAATATTAATAATGAAATTTCCAAAAATGCTAATAACATCTGATTGCAGTAGCCTATTGTAATGAAACTGGTCTCAAAACATTACTTGGGTCATAACGACAACATACACACCAAATATACATTGTTGGCTGAATTTCCTGTCCGCTATTTTGATTAATGTTCAAAACCTACTTTTTCGAACTCCTCCTAGACCGTTGGTCCGATTTTCACCAAATTTGACTCTAATCATCTTCAGACTGTGCTGACACAAAGTTATGGATTTCGTGTTGATAGACAAAACCGTTTTCGTACAGCGCCACTACAAATTTGAGGGATGATGCCAAAATGACTCTGAGGCTGTATCTCTGTAAAGCTTTGACATAATGACACCAAACTTTGTGTGTGTTATTGTCACCTCACACAGAACACATCACGTCAATTTGAAAACAGCACCACCTATTGGTCAAAAGTGATAAGCCATTAAATTATATTATTGGTTGTATTTATGATTTTTCAACCATTTCAACTGATATTGTCCTAAAATGACTTTAATTACTCATTGGTAGTTGGTCTGTTGCTCCTTGCTGTGCTTAGCTCCTCATTCTGCCTCTTTAGTGCTTGGCCCCTCAATTGCTGCTTGCAGCTATATTTATCATTATTATTATGTTAAAAACAGCCGAGTAGAATTTTTTTCAGATTTCTATAATGAATAGAAAGTTCAGAAAAACAGCATGGAAATCTTTTGTAACATTATAAATGTCTTTATCATTACTTTGGTCAATTTAAAGCATCCTTGCTAAATAAAAGTATTAATTTCTATAATTTCTTTCAATAAAATAAAATAAAATAGTGTATAGTGTTTTTTCAGATAAATGCTGATCTTTGGATCTTTCTGTTCATCAAATAATCCTGAAAAAAATGTACTCAATTGTTTTAAATATTGATAATGATAATAATAGGATGTTTATTGAACAACAGAACGCAATCAGCGTATTAGAATGATTTCTGGAGGATCATGTGACACTGTAGACTGGAGTAATGATGCTGAAAATGTAGCTTTAATCACAGGAATAAATTACATTTTAAAATATACTCAAATAGAAAGCAGTTATTTTAAATAGTAAAAATATTTCACAATAATATTGCTTTTGCTGTATTTTGAATCAAATAAATGCAAGCTTGGTGAGAAGAAGAAACTACTTTTTACTGTTCAAAAACATTTGGTAGTGTACACTCTAGTTTAATACACATTTATTATATTTTTCTGTTAGTTTTTGAGGGGTTTTGTTTTTTTTTAGTTTTAAGAAGCACAAAAAGTTAAGTCTGCCAGAATTTGCTATATATTCTGGTTCTTTTTATACTATAAAATCCTTACATTTTATTATTAAATGCGCAGGGACCACCAAACTTAATCCCACTCTGTTCATTTTGTACTAGTAAGTAGATATAATCAAAGGCTTTAAGCCTTTAATATCTCTTGTCTGGTTTAATATTTAAAACCGAAAAGGCAAGAACTCATAGCCACAGATAAAACAAGCACCATTCATTTTGTTAAATAATAATAATCCTTATTAAATTAGACTGAAAAAGAAAGAAATGGAAACAGGAAAGAATGCCTTGTTTCTGAAGTGTGCAGTGAGGGCCTGACATGGTCCGGCAGTAGAGGGCACTCTTTCTTTTTGTCTGGCTTTCATCCCCGTCCTCTCTTCAGACAGACAGCCTGCCTGACGTGTTCCAAAGAGTGAGCGCTTGCATTTTAACACCATCCATCACCGGGCATTAACCGAACTTAGGCAACACAGTAAGATTTGTTTTAGATTTAACTCCGGTCCCCAGTGGCCAAACATTATTGAAAATATGCATCTCCCGTTTCTTCCTCTAGAACATATGGTGCGGAGCCAAAGGCTAGGTTGAGGCGGCTTTGTCGGAGCTACGTTTCTACATAAATTATTTTTCCAGCTTTTAAGGAAAAAACGGGTACCAGAGAAATGATATTTTCCTTCGGGCATATTGAAGCGCACTTGTGCTTCCCAAGCCTGCGAGGGATTGCTTTCCTTAGCCTAAGAACATGACGGTGGATCTGGGTGCTACAAAGGCAAGTGGCTACCATACATGATTGATTCCCCCAATGTGCCTCTACCTCAAAGTCAACAAGCAGTTGGAAGGTGGTGGTAAAGGGGGGGGGCGACATGGTTCTTCTGCCAATTATCTCTGGCTCTGGGTGAGTCGTGGGTGATCTCCGCATCAAGCGAGGGCTTGGAAGAATGTGTCTGGCAGTGCAGCAGAAGACTAGATGAGTTGCGTCACCTTACTGAAGTTTCCCCCCGAGCCACTGCCTACCCGGATAGAATCTGAGCTCAGAAAAATAGATTACAGACAAGTGCTCCATTCTTTCCCTCCTGTTGCAGGTCTGCCACCGAAGGAAATATGCATATCTCACATCTCTCCAACCACAGTGGTTTCCATTTTAGCGCAGACGTAAAGGATGAGAAATGAGAAGGAACATACTGTTACTTCAGGCTTTTTCTTGTAGAGCAGCACAATTGATAACCGTTTCACTCGTTGATTTCTGTCTCTTCCCGGTAGTCGAGTCACTTCGCTCATTTATATTTGTGAACTCACTGTACTGCCTTGGGTTTTTGAGCAAGGCTTATGTAGTCCGGTGAAAATAAAGCAGTAATTAATAGCCATTTGATGGCAGATTATTATGCTAACCAGCCTAATTACAGGAGTGTGTCCTCCGAGTCCCAGAAGGGATGAATCACTCAGCTGAAATCACAATATTAGATCAGAGACGTTTTTATGAGGCAGTAAATAGATCAGGTCCAGTCTCGCACACATTTGGGGAAGCGTGTGAATATTTGTTTGTTTGAATCGCACTCGAGGAGAGTGCACCCAACCGTATCCAAATCTGGTATTAAAAGTGTTATATTTTAACAGAGAAGCTCTGGTTGCAGTGTTTTGGGGTTTTAAAAATTTAGTTTAAAAAAACACGTCTATATCTTTAGAAATGCATTGTTGTTTCGAGATTGTTGATGACTGTGGTTTACTATCAAGTAAATGATGATAATAATAAAAAATCATTTTTTTATCCTCTGAGTATAAAAATCTTAATTAGTGTTGGGAAGGTTACTTTGGAAATGCAATAGGTTACTCTATTTAAAATGTAGTGTAACTCTTACAAGTACTTTATTAATGTAACTGATTACATTAGATTACTTTTTGCTTTTACTTTGAGAAATCATAAGATATAATTTAATACCTATTATACTGTTTTTGAAATCAAATCTTTGGTCAAAGTCAAGGTCAAAAA
>JAHKKF010515576.1:0-11979 GCA_019740295.1 Labeo calbasu
TATATACATTTTAGTTTCCGTTTCTGTAAATTTTATGCACCTTTGTCACCTTTGTCAACAAAAGTGTATTAATAGTATTTTATTAATATTATTTAGTATTAATAATTATTACAGTTTTAGTATTAATTAGTATTAATCTAAAAAATAATATTTTAGTATTAATATTAAGTATATATATATATGACGAAATTCTAATTCTTTCCAGAGTATGTAAATATAAAAGTATTAATGAAATAAAAATTAATCAAAGCTATAGAGATAAATACTAAAGCTAAATAAAAAGCACATTACGGAAAATTGAATAGAATTGGAAATTAATATTAATACAAAAATATTATTTTTAAATTAATACTAAAACTATAATAACTATTAACTGTATAACTGTATGATTATCTGAAAATCTACTGAGAAAATATACACACATATATATATATATATATTCTCAGTAGATTTTCAGATATGTTAATATATATATAATATATAACATATATAACATAAATGGTTCATAGAGCATTATTTTCAGCTTTATATTTGGTATTTGTAAATATTTTGTAAATGTTTTTTTCGTTGATTTTTTCAAAGTGAGTCCTTAAAAAAATACATTAATCATAATAATAATAATAAATATTCAGACTTTTACATGCACACAAGAAACTTTTTTGTGCCCTCGAGAAACTATTCACATGGGAATTTTTTGCATGCTTATGCATTACAATTTCTAGTTTTGTATAACCTAACATGAGACAAAACCCAAAATGCTTATAACCTGCATTTTCCATAATAACAAAAAATTCCTATATTTTACAATCACTAAAGAATCACTAAAACAGCTGCCATGAAATCTCACTTGTACAATAAATTTATTTTCATTTTTTCATTCAATTTTCTTTTTTTAATAATAGAAAATTAAGAATTTCTGAAAATAATATTATTGTACAAGTTATAAAAATTATTAAAAAAAAACTAAATAGGGGGAAAAAGTCTAGAAATACAAATATTTGTCCATAACCTGCTTTCTTTTTTTCATACTTTTCCAGACCTGGAAAATACTTAAATCAAATTCCATGCTTTTCCAAACCCAGTAGGAACGTTGAATATTCATCTCTAATATTATTACTAATGTTAGGCAGCTAGTTTTACTTCTAGTACGAGTAGTTTGACACAGTGAACTGCAAAACTAAAAAACTCAAACACAGAGACTTGCACAAAACATTAATTTCCTATGACATTCACTTTTCTTTAACTCACCTTTTTTCACAGGAGCTGGAATGAAGAGCTTGTCGTCGTAGTTCTTCTCTCGGCCAATAAAATCAGTCAGCGGAAACGTGCCTTTAGGTGTCCGCACCATTCGCCTGGAAATCCCATCTACAACACATGAAAAGAGTCTCACAAATGCATTTTAAATGCAAAACACAGTTTCACTTAAACAGTATGCATGCTCAAGTGCCATTAAAGGCCATTGTGAAATTACCGTTGTGTGATCCCGGTATAAACCACAGACAGCCGTTCTCCAACGTAGCGTCTTCCAGCGCGATCCATATGCCCATCACTCTTCCCAGAGGCTGCGTGTAAAGGAAGGTGGCGTCCTGGTGAGGGGTCACTGGAGTCAAAGATCAAAGGTCAACCAAGTTTTTTTTTGTGTTGCATTCCTATTGGTTAATGAGGGGGAGGGTCTTACCTTCTCCACCAATCCCTGGTTGCTGTTGACAGAACAGACACAGAAGAGACAAGCAATGAAAAAATTACCCTTACAACGCACGTAAGTATCATTATATGCAGGACATTACTGTACCTTAAAGATGTACATACTCTGCAGAATCACTGGATTTATCAGCCCAAGTTTCTTAATCACATTCTGCAGAGGAAGGGAATCACACACACATTAACACAAACATTATGACAAATCGAAGTGTCTTAAAATAGATGTAATGAAAAGAGTGAAGTATGGTTAAACAGTGGATTGCTAGGCTTAGCTTGAAAGCAAACTGGTCTAGGTGAGTGTTATGTAACACTTTAAGGTTCATTAGTTAACATTAGCATTTATTAATCTTAGTTCATGTTAATTTCAGCATTTACTAATGCATTATCACACGTTTGTTAACATTAGTTAATGCACTGTGAACTAACATGAACAAACAATATACGACTGTATTTTTATTACCTAACATTAACAAAGATTAATAAATAGTGTATTAATATGTCCTGTGTATTAATATTATGTATTGTTCATTGTTTGTTCATGTTAGTTAATACATTAACTAACGTTAACAAATGACACATTGTAAAGTGTTATCGTTATTTTATAATTATTTATATATTATTGCAGTACTTTTTAATGTTTTGAATTAGCTTTTATTTTTGTCATTTAAGTTTTCATTTTAGTTTGTTTTAGTATTTTTATATTCTTTTGTAATTTTTATTAGGTTTTGTATATTTATATGTAGTTTTAATTCATTTTTATTTCTTGCATAATTTTTAGCTTTATTTTAATAGCTTTAATTTTTATGTAAATTATCATTTTTAGTAATAATATTTTGAATTAGTTTTTATTTTTTTATTTTCAGTTTTTATTTTAACTTAAATTTGAGTACGTTTTTATGTGCTTTTGTCATTTTTATTAGTTTCTTTCATATTTCTATATAGCTTTAATTCATTTTTATTTCTTGTATAATTTTAGTATTAATATTTTGAATTAGTTTTTTTTCTTTTCAGTTCTCATTTTAGTTTTAGTCATTTTGTTATGTGCTTAAAAATGTTTCTATATATCTTACATTTTTATTTCAATTATATTTTTTAGTTATAATATTCTGAATTAGTTTTATTTTTTATATTTTCAGCTTTTATTTTAGTTTAAATTTGAGTAATTTTTATGTGTTTTTGGTTATTTTTATTGTTGTTTTTAATATTTCTATATAGATTTAATACACTTTTATTTCAGTTATTGTTTAGGTAGTACATTCAGTTATAAAATATATTTTTTTTAATTTTCAGTTTTCAGTTAGGTTTAGTAACATTTTTATTTCTGGTATAATTTTAGTATTTCTATTTTGAATTTGTTTTTTTATTATTGGTATTTTTTATCTTTTCAGTTTTTATTTTAATTTTAGTAATTTTGTTATGTGCTTAAAAATGTTTCTATATATCTTGAATTTTATTTTAATTATAATTTTTAGTAATAATATTATGAATTACCTTTATTTTTATATTTTCAGTTTTTATTTTAGTTTAATTTTTTGTCATTTTTGTGTTTTTATAATTTTTATTGTTGTTTTTTTTAATATTTCTTTATAGATTTAATACATTTTTATTTCAGTTATTGTTTTAGTAGTAATATTTAGAATTTAATTTTCAGTTTTCAATTAGGTTTAGTAATTTTGTCATGTGCTTTTGTGTTTTTTTTTTATCCTTTTATATAGCTTTAAATTTATTTTTATTTCAGTTACAGATTTGGTCATTTTAGTACTTCAACTTATTTTCATTTAAGTTTTTTACATCTAAAATCTAAAAAGTAAAAAGTAAGTTTTACTGGCCTATGTTGTCTGTTTTTAAAGAGGTTTTAAAGTTTCTCAGAAATCTTCCGATCAAATTAAACAAGGTTCTGACTTGAGTGTTTACATAAAGAGCACAGTTTACATTTGTGTACATGGAGGTTTGGTCATTACTTGAACTTTGGGTGAGTGGGTGACTGCTTTAAACAGCGGCTCATAAGCATGGAGAGCTGTGGGAGAGATAAAATACAAAGACTTAATGCGCAAAAGAATGATATATGGTAAATGATAGATGATAGGTTATGTTTAATTAAGTACTATGTTCTTATATACCCACCATGTCCGATTTTATTCAAGGACTGTTCTTTTGGCACAATGAACTCTCCTGAAAACACAACAGTGTCATTATGAGATCATTTCCTGGGATTTTTTACATCTCAACACAACAAACAAAGCAACTAAATGACAAACCTTTATCATCAAACACTCCTTTCTCAAAGAAGAAACGGATCTTGTCTCCACTTGTGATAAAATAGTCTGCATTTCCCTGGACAAACACAAAATATGATCATGATTTGACTGTTCCAACCAGGGACATTTTTCCAGTTACGACAGGGTTTATAACTACATTTACCTGCATCTGTACCAACAAACATTTGGTTGCATGTGGAAAAGTAAAGCATAGAAGAATGTTTATAATGACACTGCTGTAAATGCCTGCTGATGATGCATTCTGGGAATTCATCTAAAAAAGTTCACCTGTGTTTTAAGCTGCTCGTCGTGGTCAGTGGAGAACTGTGTCCTGCAGTGTTCAGGAACATCCATCCGCTCAATGATTTCACTCATACGGTCCCTTAAAGCATCACACTCATCTGGGGACAGAAGGCCGTCCAGCACCAGATAGCCCTCATCCCGGTACTGTACAACGGAAAACACCCCAACATCATTAACCCATTGTTGCATCAACATCATTTGTGACCCTGGACCACAAAACCAGTCTTAAGTAGCACGGGTTTATTTGTAGCAATATCCAAAAAATACATTGCATGGGTCAAAATGATACATTTTTCCTTTATGCCAAAATCATTAGGATATTAAAGATCATGTTCCGTGAAAACATTCTGTAAAATTCCTACCGTAAATATATCAAAACTTAATTTTTTATTAGTAATATGCATGGCTAAGAACTTCATTTGGCCAACTTTAAAAGTGATTTTCTCAGTATTTTGATTTTTTTGCACCCTCAGATTCAGATTTCCAAATAGTTGTATCTCGGCCAAATATTGTCCTATCCTAACAAACCATACATCAATAGAAAACTTATTTATTCAGATGATTTATAAATCCCAGTTTAAAAAAATGACCCTTATGACTGGTTTGGTGATCCAGGGTCACATTTGCTCTTTCTGACATCACAAAAAGTAAAAAAAAAAGTACCAATATTGCACATGTACCATGGTATTCTTTAAAATACTATGTAAATTACAAGTAATACGAGTACGGCAATCATTTAGTATCATTATATGTTTAAAGGTAGTGTGGCATATGTAATTGCGAATAGGTTGGAGCAAAATATCCACCTTATTTATCAATGCGGAAGTAAGCTGTTTTCTGGTAATGTATTAGACGTCCGGTTCATAATCCGCCATAGGGAAATAAGTGCAGTAAACAGTAAAACAGTTTGCACTACAAACCAGTGTATTCATAATTAAGATCAAGCAGCAAAACGAGCTTTTTGTGCAGCTAAAAATAGCTGGAAGTGGATGAGACCGAAAGCCAGACACAAAAAAAATCACAAATGGCTGAACCCACTATTATGGGGAAAACTAAGGTGGATAGATTTACCAACTTCTGTTTTGCTGTCACATGATCGGTGATTTAAAAAAAAAACGACATACAGCTCTATTAAAACCAACGCAGGTTTTTTTTTTTTTTTTTTTTTTTTTTTTGGAGACATCTGTACACTAATTCTTGGTATACAAAGTTAAAAACCGCCCCATTAATCTTTACAAATTGTACAAAAATAAACACATTTATCCAGGTAAGCAAAAACGACTGTGATTGGTCCATCCTCAACAGCGCTGAGAGAAGTAGGAGTCACATGACACACAAGTATACACGTCTGGACGAAATAAATAAACAAATAATGCTACTGCTACCACTACTACTACTACT
The DNA here is from genome assembly GCA_019740295.1 of Labeo calbasu. NCBI lineage: Eukaryota > Metazoa > Chordata > Actinopteri > Cypriniformes > Cyprinidae > Labeo > Labeo calbasu. Next base: position 5,664 of record JAHKKF010515576.1, read on the forward strand.
ATGTAGACGTTAAACTGAAAACCACATAGTGACGAGTTAAACTATGAAATGATTTCCAAACGATTTTAATACCTACGGGCCCCGCCCATTTGTACGCCCCTCATTTCATTCCACATTCCATTCTACCAGCCTGTTTATAGTATTACACAACACATTTCAAATTTCGATAAAAGTAATTCCGCACGTGCTTTCAAAAATTTGATTTTAATCTCGTGCATCTTTTGCAAGCATGCACGAAGCGAATGAAAACATTTATTATAACAAAGCAAAACAACGATCTAACAGCACTGAATAGTCTTGTACTTGTAAATCTTCGTTGTACAGCGTTTCTGATAAACATGTGCATAAAAACACAATATCTGTTATGTTTAGCAGTTGTGATTGCAATTTAAATGCCGTTTTCTTACCTTTTGCACGTCTTGATCTGTCAAACCTTCCATGCTGATAAAGACAATCTGTGAAGAAGGCTAAAAGGAAGGCTGTCCCATCCAAATCTCTCTCTCTCCCTGTAAGCAACCACGTGGTTGCCCCATGTCAAATACGATTAAACTGTAACCATGGTGATGCAATAATTGGATTTTGAACAGTAACTCTTTCATTGCTTTGCAAGAAACTCAAATGCACAGTCATAACTTAGGTTCAGATGAACCTAAAATGTAAACACGTGCCTCCAGTAAACTTAATTCCAGGTAAAGAGTGAACACAGGTCACCCTCTGTCCTGTGACAGATTTAGTTATTTTCATTGGAAAACATATTAATCAACTATTGCAGTGTGTGCAAACTCAATTTCTGTTTTGATCTTCACACAAAGTCATGAGAAATATACAAGTGTTTTTAGCTGGTATTTAAAAGGGATAGTTCACCCAAAATAATACGTTGTCATTATCTACTTACACTCACCTCTATGATCTCTATTTAAAAAAAAAAAAATGATTATATGGCGGAAAACATTGCAGAAATATTTATTTTATTAGAAAAATACCGTACTTGAAGTTGGCCTACTGCAAACTAAATTTCTTGCATTATCTTAAAGGAAACCGTTTGGAGGAAGCTAAAAACAAAAATGCACCGAAAACAAGTAATAATGTTTTTGTAACTTTTGTTTTGGCAGCTATTATTAATAATGTGACTATGTAATACCTCTTACATTCTTACATTCATTACATTAAATTAAAAAAAAAAAAAATAATTCTATGTGGAAAAATATAAGTCACTGTTTTAACTTATGTTTTAACTTAATGGGGTTTTTTTTTTGTTTGTTTTTTGGACTGAGTGAAAATTATGTAGCAAGGCCTACATTTATAGAAATGAAATAATACTTACTTGCAGTCAAACCAAAATTAATTTAGACATCTTCAACATTTCTCACATTATCACAATTTATTCACTATAGTTTAGAAAATGGTTATAAAATATGACAAGAACTCAAAGTTAAAATGTGTCAGAACAAATTCATCTTGATAATGTCAGATAACTTTAACAGGAAGGCATGTAATGGATTAATCAACCAAAAATTCAGCCAACTATCAATACTTTGTTGTCCAATTACCAAGCAATGCTTATTTTTGTTCAGTCTGTGGTGTAAAAAGGTCACATTAGCAATTAAAGAAAAAAAACATTTAGCAAAATATGGTCAGGTCAAAGTGTCTGAATAATTTTTGGTCACGAAGTTTTATCAATTTTACTGGTAGTCCACTGTATGATGAATTTTTGGGTACAATATGTTACAGTTTACTTTATTTTGCTATCCTCACTAACATAAATGAACTATCAAAATAAAAAATTAACTCTGAATAACTTTTGACTGTATATTGTATGGTGTATTTTGTCTCTTTACCTGCAGAGGGCGCCGGCGTCACACAAACTGTCAACATGAAACCCTGAAAGGTCGCTTCTGTTTCTTCTTGTTTTGATACACTCTGCTTCACCACAGAGGATATCGAGGAAGCGAAAGCTAGCAGAGATGATAACCTCTTAGTCTGAGTGTTTGCATCAATAAACAAACACAATTCTGCTCTCAATTCTGCTTGGAGAAAAAAAAATGCACAGCCTGCCAAACAGTAACACTTCCTGCCCCTCATATGGAACGAATACTAAACAATTATCTTATTCTAGTCTGTATTTGAGACAGAAATTAACAGAACTCCAATTAACATGATAGTGGTTTTCCATTAACACCTATACGTTATAGTTTGTTATGCCTGTGCAACATTTAGACTCGCTGACTTTCACGTATACAGTGTTTGAATACGTTTCAAGTGCATACTAACTTAAAGTTTGTGTTTTGGTTTAACTTGCTTGGAAGTAACCATGACCTCACTGACAGACAGACAGAGAGAGAGAGAGTGAATGGGTTCTTTTATGTGGCGTGGAGGTTTTACTCACCTACGGAAAACTGAAAGGCCTAGTGTTTACTGACACAAGGTGTGTGTGTTGAGAGGTGTGGTATTTAGAAAATTGTGGTCAATATTTACGGGTCTTTTTCAGAAAACAATGACACGTGTGACTGTGACTTAATATTCTGAAATTTATTTTGAACTTGGTCACATTTATTGATAAATTAGGTAGTGTTCAGTGCATAATGCAACATGAATTTTATGACTAAAACAAATTTAAAATGTTTGTCTCACTTTCAGTCAGCAATGAAAGTAAACAATGCCACCAAACCTAAGGAAACTCGCATATTTTGCTTATTTTTGCTGCTGAAAATAGTCAATTGTCGTCATGTTTTAAGCTGTACTAATCGGTCGGAACAGGAAAACATTTGGAGCAACTTACTATAGACTGCTAAAAGTTATAACAAATCAGAAAAGTGCAAAAAAAACAAAACAAAACAAAACAAAAACTGAGGAACAGAAGGCGTTTGCCAAACTGAACCAGGATTTCCAGGGCAGGTATGTGAAAAGTTAGGCTAATATCTTAATGCTACTTGTACGTATCTTTACCACCTATTAGTTTTAGTTTGTCAAAATATTGCGCCCTTTCCTGCTTACTAAGTCCTTCTCTATAATATTTAGAAGCTTCCACACGTTTTATACATGGTTTAAACAACATAAATTAGCAGAACATCCTATTCAGTAGTACATTAACCGCGCAATCCATGCTGTTGTTTACATCCGAGTGTCGCCAATATGGCCGCGCATCCGGGTAACTGACCCGATCGTGACGTAAGTGCACACCCCTCTATATCCAGTCACCATTATGTTTCATGGTGTAGTTCACCTGAAAATTTAAACTCGCTGACAATTTACTCACCCTCAGGCAATCCAAGATGTAGATGAGTTTGTTTCTTCAAATCTGGAGAAAAGTCCAAACAGCTGAAAAAAAAAACATCACAATAATCCACAAGTAATCCACACCACTCCAGTCCATCAATTAACATCTTGATAAGCCAAAAGCTGAGTGTTTTTAAGAAATAAATCCACCATTAAGACATTTAAACTTAGAAATGTTGCTTCAGGCTAAAATTCAAGTGAAAAAGTCATCTGGTCTGAATCAGGAAAAGAGATAAGCATAGATCAACCACAGTTTACAAGCCAAAACAGTTCTAAACAAGTATGTTAGTGTATTTTGATACAAGACAACATAGGATGGACTTTTTCAATAAAGGAAGCATTATGGGTTTTTGGCCAAAAAGTCTTTTTTGGGTGAATTATTCTTTTAATATTTTACCTTTACATTGGCATCATCTAGCCCAATAATTCTGAATTAAAGTGTTATGCAAAACTAAATGTAACAAATGCTTAAAAAATAAAAAGTTCAAGCATCACTGGCAGAGTTTCATGAGAATAACCCATGAGTGTGACTTAAGAAACATGAGAGAACACATTTGAGTGTTTATCAGAAGTCTTTACTTGGTTTTGTTTAAAGCCATACTGTGTACATTAGGCAATCTTCTGAACAAAAAGAAAAGTTCAAATAAAAATCATAAAATCATTTGAACACATACATATAAAAAAAAGATACATTAACGCATAGGATTGTTTTACTTGCAAACACATGAACCGTTTGCATGAGTCTGTGCTTTCTTTTTGTTCTTTCTCATTTTTTTTGTAAAATTATAAAACTTACAAACGCAAAATGTACACTTATATCTTTGAGACGAGCTCCAGCATACAGCTCAGAGAGAGTTAAGGCCATGATAGCGTGGGAACGTTGCTACGACAAGAGTCATTACGCAGTCATCGCTCCCTCGACCAATGGGATTGAGGATGGGACGTGCAGGTCACCTGATCCAAACGTGAGTGCGTCCAGAATGGCAAAAGTTTGTTCATTAGAGTGTTTGAGTTCGTAGTTTCTAAATCTTTGTGTAGAGTCTGTGGAGTGTAAGATTTCAGCAAGACATTTGTGGCATCATATTCATAGTCTTTATATGCATATATGAGTAGTAGATTTTGTATATGACCTTTTTGGCATTTGTGGGTATTGGCTTTAAAATGTACATTTTACATATTCGATAACTCAGCTGGCACATTCACTAACGGTCGACTCTTCCCTGACCGGACGCAGTCGCTAAGTAAATAATGCACAAACCACATATTGCTTGTTATATCTATTCATTCCAATAATGCCGCTGCTTTAACATAGGCACTCGCATCCACATGTTCACCATGTAGTCGTCGTTTATATACACGCCCCTCCGTGCCTGTAGGGGGCAGTACATCAATGACTTGACCTTGAAAAAAGTGTGTTTGTGAATGAGAACATGTCCGAGTGAGTGTATCAGTGTATGCTTCCAAGCACAGATGGCACTGTACTGTCAACTTCCCTTTATATACGGAGAAGAAACGTTATCGCCCAAATAAGAATTAAAAACAATAAAAACTAACTGAAAGCAGAATGACCACTTAGTATACCCAAAAATTACAATTTGCTGAACGTTTACTCACCCTCAGGCCATCGAAGATGTAGATGAGAAATGTAGCATTACATCACTTGTTTACAAACAGATCCACTGTAGTGAATGGGTGCCGTCAGAAAGAAAGTCCAAACAGCTGATTAAAAACATCAACAAGTAAGCCACACCACTCCATTTCATCAATTAACATATTGTGAAGCATTGCTTTTGGCTAAAATACGAGTACATAATCCATAATAATGCCTTCTTCAGTGAAAAATTTGTCTTGTCTGAATCAGGAGAGAAATATGCACTGATCAAGCACTGTTTGAAAGCAAAAATGCAGTTAACTGATGGACTGGAGTGGTGTGGATGATTGATGTGATGTTTTTATCAGCCGTTTAGACTTTCATTCTGACGGCACCATTTCTCCAGATCTGATGAAGAAACTCATCTACATCTTGGATGGCCTGAAGTTGAGTAGATTTTGAGCAAATTTTATTTTTAGGGTGAAATGTTCCTCTGTCTTGCTCAGGCTTGTTCTTTATCGGTTCTCCACAGCTGCTCCTTGACCTCCGGCGGCAGGGTGTTGAAGAGATCCTCTTCTACAATCAGCCCGGAGCGCTTGAGAAGGCGACATTCGGAGAGCTCCACCGGTAATCCCTCCAGCCGGTTTCCACGCAGCTCCAGCTGCATGAGGCCTGTTAATTCTCCGAAACGTGACGGCAGCACCGTAAGGCAGTTATTTCCCAAATTCAGCGTCCGCAGCTTCTTGCACTGAAACAACTCTGGTGGCAGTGCCTCAATCTGAAACGGAGGGAAAAAAACACTGTTAACACACAAGCTCTGCCATATGATTCTCTTTAATTAGTGTGTAAAATCTAATGACAGAAAAAAACCATGACATTTATTAAATAGGGCTGCAAAATGATTAATCGTGATTAATCGCATTTAAAATAAATGTTTATATTTACATACTATATATGTGTGTGTGTGTGTACTGTGTATATTTATTACTTATATATAAATACACACACATACATGTATATATTAAGGAAAAAATATTACATTTATATATAAAATATTTATATAATATAAATTATATACAAGTATAAATATATATACACAAATATTTAAAAAAATATATACATGTATGTGTATTTATATATGCATAATAAATATATACAGTACATACACAGAGTATGTAAACAAACTTTTATTTTGAATGCGATTAATAGCGATTAATCGTTTTGCAGCCCTAAAAATAAACAAATAAATAAATTAAACAAAACATTCTGCTTATGTTTAATGCATAGGACTCTGTGTATTTGAATAACATCAGTTGTTTTGCAACAAAAGGTATTTACACATTACATTTTTCTGTTTTCACAAGAAAATATGTTGTTTGTAAAAATTCAAATGAATAATCGCAATTCATGACATCCAAAATAAAGTTTGTTTACATAATATATTATGTA
>JAHKKF010515577.1:0-17802 GCA_019740295.1 Labeo calbasu
ATGTTTCAAATTTATACTGATTCTTATTGAATGCATTATTTAATTTTTAAATCATTAATATTTAACTTATTTAATTTGTAGTGAACTATAAGTATTTAAATAATTCACCCTTATAGTTTGTTTGTGTCTGAACTTATTTATTCATTTATTTATTTATTGACTTTCTGCACTTACTATACAATATACTTAAGTGCGGCAAAAGTACTAAAATTTGTTATACTAGTAATTTTATAATAAATCGAAAAGCAGGACTGAAAAAAACTAAGGAGATAAAATGGCAGCTGCAGCCAATGAGTAATTTCATATCATTTTCATCTTAAAAAGTCATTGTTTTCCGTCAAAAGACATTTTTTCATCTCGTCTTTATGAATGAAAAGTGAATTTTACTGCACAGCTGTAGAGTTGAAAAATAGTAAAGGCTTTTAAAAGATTTTTAAAAGAACTTTTAAAAGTTCATGACTATGAAGGAAAGTTATTGATTATCAAGAATACTGTTAAGATGTCGTTGAATAGAAGCATCGTTAGTTATGTAACTATACATAGGCTATGTTAGCCTAAACAGTTATGATAGTGTTTAGCTGTCAGCTATTTAAATGTACAACTATGTGTCTAGGTACCCTTCTGGGATTTCCAGGCTCTTTATAATTGTTAAATAACATGAAACTGAACGTTAATGCCGCTATCATTATTTACGCAGTTATTATTTTCTCAGTTTCTGATAAGTACGAGGCAGGAGAGGAGTCTCAGATGTCTCCACTTATATGTAGCACATACAAAATGAGTTTCACTGGAAGTTTATGAGCTGGCTTATCATTATGCGGAAATTCTAAAGAACGCTCCATGCTTATGGTCAACTGGCAGCTTAAAGGGACAGTTCACCCAAAAAATTTTAATTCTGTCATTAATTACTCACCTTCATGTCGTTCCCAACCTGTAAGACCTTCGTTCATCTTTGGAAAACAAATTAAGATATTTTAATTGAAATTTGAGAGCTGTCTAACCCTGCATAGACAGCAAGGGTACTACCACGATCAAGTCACAGAAACATGGTAAGGACACCAGTGGTTCAACTGTAATTTTACATAATTATGAGAATACCTTTTGTGTGCCAAGAAAACAAAAATAATGACTTTATTCAACAATTATGTCAGCAGCACCAAAAGCTTGCATCGTGGTACTCTCGTTAATGGCGGCAGAATAGATGAAATAATTGAATAAAGTAATTATTTTTGTTTTCTTTGCATACAAAAAGTATTCTTGTAGCTTCATGAAATTAAGGTTGAACCACTGATTTCACATGGACTGTTTTAACGATGTCCTTACTACGTTTTCGTGCCTCGAGTCAGAAAGCTCTCAGACAGATTTAATCAAAAATATCTTAATTTGTGTTCCAAAAATGAATGAAATCTTACAGGGTTGGAATGACATGAGGGAGAGTAGGCCTAATTAATGACAGAATTTTCATTTTTGGGTGAACTATCCCTTTAACTTGTATTCAACCTGGAATATTCCTTTCAAGGTGTTGAGGGCATATTATATAATTATCACTAAAGAACAGAATTATTATCATGCAAGAACAGTAACAGTACACACTATATACAATTCAAATAAACAAATTAATTTCAGTTAGATCGTTTAGATTAGCTTTTATTTTTTTATTTTTATTTTTTGCCATTTTGTAAATGGACAGTTTTACACATAAATGCTCACATTTGTGAGGTTTAGAGACTCCAGTGATGAAGAGCAAGCCGGTTTATGGGAGACCGCTGTAACATCACCTCAGCCTGGCCAGAGTACAGAGAAAAAGAGAGTAATAATCAGGTTTGTGTCCAGAGTAACTGAGTTAAACAGATGCATAGGACATTTCTCAAATTTGCTGTATTAACCTTTTGTCTTTTGTGTATGTCTGTTTTAGTATTTCCAATGAGGATCATTCTATATGGATCAACGGCCATCAAAATGTTGAGGTTAATAACAGAGTTTAAAGCCAAAGCTGCTCTGTGCTTGCAGATTCTGTGGTGGTGTTAAATATAAATCTGTTATGTTATACCAGAGGGAGTTTGTGTTTTTATTTAACTTTAATTTATCACCTTACCCAAACCGCAACGTAGGTATACATGATGAAACTACAAATATTTTATAAATGTTACCTCATGTAATCTCATCATCTGTCAGAATGCGGTTGGTCTGGTTACATTGCATTTACATGGTTGTCAGAGGAATGTCGAGTATGAGCTGCAGTTTCTTAACTGTAAAATATATACTCAAACTATTTCCATGTTTTCTACATTAAACTGACAAACACCAGTTAATCTCTGTGACTGTTTGCATCGCAAATGAACACATTCCGAACAGGACATATGTAAACTCTTATGTAAACTCTCACTACTATAAAAGCGTGAACATTATCTGTGTGCGCGGGAAGAGTGGGCGGGTCGGAGGCGCGAGGTTGCGCTGGTCAGGTGATGAAATACCGTCACTTCACTTCACCTGCTCTAGTTTCCGCACGGAGATTAAACAAGCCCAATGGCTGAACAGGTAAGCTTTTATTTTTGTTGTATTTAAGATAGTTTATATTTGAAATCCGTCTAAACGTATTTATTTTGACAAAATATAACTTATTTATATACTTAATTTAACGGATAATTTGGTCCCTGTGGACTATTATCGCAGGCGTGCAAATACAATTACCAGTTAGGTCATTTTAAACATTATACGTAAACAGTATGAATATTTTTACGGTCATTTAAAAACGCTAAGACTAAAAAACGATTTTACTTTTCATTTGCTTTTATAGTTTTCATGTCTTTCTTTTTTGACCAACGCCCAAAGTAGACATCAGTCATGCTAAACAGTCGAGCACAGGAATGTACTGTTAGAGTAGATAGAGGTAGTAACAGGTCTCTACAGCTCCTGTTCAACAGCAAACAAACGGATTACAACTGATAAACGGAGGATTTTATGAGGAATGCAACAAAGCCTTGCCGTTATGCGTTGATATATTGCATCAGACCTATTACAGTTAAAAAAAAATCAACGCACTGTAAGTTTAACTGCTGCCTGGAGATGGTTTCAGAGTTACAAACTGTAAGTTATCTGAAAAAGCACATCTGATGATGGAAACTGTGAAACCTCAAATTGAGTGGAAGAGACAAGTTACATGAATGGAAACAAAGATGGTATGACAATGGTAAAAAACAATTTTTGCAGTCTACTGGATACAATATGGGATTACAGTTATATGTTAATACTAAACCACCATTTTCCCTGAATTGTTCGATGTGCTTGGATAGACCTGAAGGGTGGTTTCTGTCTATGATAGATGTTTCTTTTTAACTGTGCTTGAGTCTGAAACTATTCCCACTCTGTAGTACTCAGAGCTAGAATTGGCCATAAACACCTTGGTCATAAACTTCCATTCAGCATCGCCTGCTAATGGTGACACGCTCACAGCCCAGGAGTTCCAGACTATGATCACCAAAGAGCTGCCCACCATGGTGAAGGTAGGTCAGCACCTACAATCCAATCGTAAAACCACTTAAGTACATTTAAGTCTCTTAAAACCTATAATGTCAGCCTATTGTCATAATCAACAATGGATTAGGTACTTCCCAGCTAACAGAGAACATTCTCAGACTTAGACAAAACTTTAATTTCTTAGAATATACTTTTTTGTTATCTGGGTTGATGCCATTTTGTCTAGGACAGAGCAAAATGACACTGAAAATAAATGTGAGACAAGAAGCACAAACAGATCTTTTAGAATAAACACACAATCATCATAATTTTTGATAAGGTTTCCACACTCTCTATTCTTTTCCAGACTGCAGGGGACCAGGAAGGACTCAACAAACTCCTGTCGGACATAAATGTGGAAGAGGGGAAGGGCGTCACATTCAAGGATTTTTGGCGATTGGTTGATTCTTTGGCCACTTCTCAGTTTGGATTGCTGAGCAAAGAGAAACAAGTGAAATGTGTGAAATGTAGTCTGATGTAACACCGGCCCTAAGCAAACAAGACAACAGCCACCACAGCCCTGAGAAAACACGTCCAATCAGCAGCTCATATTGGTCATCATCCTCTGCAATACTGTACATGTCACTCTATTGGTCTTTTTGGTATATTCACTGAGGTCTTATCATAATTTAGTGTTGTTACAGAGCTTCCTGAATAAATACCCAACATGGCCTTATGACACAGAGCGTGAGTAATCTGTACCATCAGTGTAACCTGAGCCACACCTGCCTGGCCAGATAACGTAAGATCTAGTGGCTAATTTACTTCCTCTTTTGTTCTGGTGCTGCAGGTTTTTTGTATTATTGTGTCACCTTTAACCTGCCCAAGCGTTGTTGTTGTTGTTTTTTTCACATATGAAAATGGGAAATTATTTGTTATGTGCTAGATGTGACAACTGTGATCGTATTTGATATGAGCTGTGGGCCACATGTCAGTTTGTGCTGAATAATGAATTGCAAAAGAGATGATGTGAGTAAAATATCTTGTAGAGGGAAATAGAGATGTGACACCACATATTCTGTACTGTATTTGACTTTGTTAACACAATGTGATTATATGTGTTGATACTATTAAATATGTGCCAGAGATTTCTGAATGATCTATAAAGTTTATAGGTGTAATGAAAACACTCTTAAAATTAATGGAGATGGTCTTTAATGATCTACTTACTATTTAACCCTGAAGTTAAAGGGCACCTATTATGCCAAATTCACTTTTACATGTTGTTTGAATATAAATGTGTGTTGACAGCCTGTGTACACAACCACCCTATAATGATAAAATAATCAAGTACATTCAAGTAAGAAAGCTACAGAAATGATTCATTTAAGAGCAGTGAGTGTTTTTCTGTTTTTATTTTATTGTTTGGGTCATATCCGAAAAGACAGCAGTAGGTACTGTATATTACGCTGCTGTCACTTAATAGAGTTTTCTTCATGATGTGTCATCAGTCGGCCATATTGGCGGCACTAGCGAAAGTCGCATATTTTGCTGATTATTGCTGTTGAAAATGGTCAACTATTGTCATGTTTTGGGCTGTACTAATCGGTCGGACCGGGAAAATATTTGGAGTACTATAGACTGCCAAAAGTTATAACAAATCAACGAGAAGAGTTTAAAAAACTGTTTTGAGGAACAAAAGGTGTTTGCGCTTGGCCAAACTGAACCAGGATTTCCAGTTCTTATCATTTCCTGTCAGGTAGGTGAAATATTAGGCTAATATCTTAATTAATACTGCTCCTATGTATCTTTACCAACTATTCGCTTTAGCTTGGCAAAATGTTCCCTTTCCTGCTTACTAAGTCCTTCTCTATTAAGCAGCTTCCACGCGTTTTTTCCGTGGTTTAGACAGCATAAATTAGCAGAATAACGTATTCAGTTATACATTAACCGCGCAATCCATGCTGTTGTTTATATCCGAGTATGGCCATTATGGCCGCGCATCCAGGTAACTGAACAAATCGTGACTTAAGTGCAAACACTCTATCGAAAAGATGTGGTAAAATGGTTTATTGTAAAGTATTTTAAAATATATTGGTATTATGGCCTAATATGTCAGCAGTGGCAGTGAATCCTTTAAACTGGAGACATTGAATTGAGCTTTAATATTTTATTAGCTACCCAAACGCAAAGCTTCCGCCAAGAAGCATACAGCACAGACTTAAGTTGCCCTGAATGAGGCTGTGTTAGAGAGATGACAGGAAAGAGCTGGGAGGAGAGAGGGGAGCAGGATCGGCAAAGGACCTGGAGAGTTGCGCTATTTGCGCTATATGTAGACACGCTAACCACGAGGCTATTGGCGCCGACACCACAAATTCATTGTGAGGTTAAATACAGATTTGAAATCCTAACAAGAAATAGTTTAATAGCTATGATACTGGTTTTGAAATCAAATGTTTGCATAGTTATGACAGGAAACACTGTCATCTAACAATGCCTTGGAAAAAAACAGTTAATCTTAAAAAATAAAGTATATGCATAAACTCAAAGGAAATAAAACAGTTATCGAATAAGCATGTGTCCTATTCTGTGTCCTAAACATTGCTGTCTCATTTTAGAGAAGTCAATTAAATCTGTATGCGTAACTGTAAATAAATTACACATTTTTTCTCAGTAACTGTAACTAATTACAATTACATTTATTTTGTAATTAAATTACGTAATTCTGTTACATTTAACTAGTTATTCCCCAACACTGACTGTAAGCCAGTGATAGGACTTAGGTTCAATGAAATGGAAATCAGTGACTTGTCAGCCCCAGTCAGCCCCAAGAAAAGAAACAAAGAGAAAACAACATAGTTACTGACGCAGAGATGACAGAACAACTTGCCCTCTGTGACTTCACACCTATGTGAGGCACCAAGGCTACAGCGAGGAGCTCTAACCACAAAAGCACAACATCTTACAATTGCTGGAAATGCTGATGCAAATAATGACTGTGGTTTATCGCCTCTATGGTAAAAGTACAGATACTTTAGTTTTCTCCTGTCTTGTGCTTCACATTTACTTACACTATGCACTTCCTCCATTTTCTTATTTTTATATGATGTCTATCAGGGACTCAGAAAAGTGTGCACAGATTTGGCTGCAAAGAACAGAGGTACATGTTGTCTCATGTTGTTTACTGGTGCAAATTCATGTTTTTCCAAACGGGTCTACTCTCTAATCTTCAAAAGACGGCTATCTTCAAACAAAAGTATGCCACAAAAACTTAAAATGCAAGAATGCACACTCACACGCACAAAAAAGCCATAATAGCTGTCATAAAATATATATAAGAAAAACAACCTTTTCATTAACCAAAAACAAGATGTGTTAATAGATTAGATAGAAATACATCAGTTTACATTTTGATTTTTAGCACTTATTTAAGTTTTAATATATTAATATAGCTTACTTTTAGTACAACCTTGACCTACTGTTAGATTATTTCTTTATTTCTGAGTGCCGTCAGATACTTCTCAGTCCCTTCACACGGCCGTGGAAGAGGTAACGAACACAGATAGAGTCTCTGTCCACAAATGTCTTCCAAGCATCAGATTTTATAGCCAAATCGCAGCTTAAAATACAATATATACGCTTTCATATGTTTTCAAAGATGGTGTAATGATCATCCAATGAGAACATAAATTACATCATATTGAAATGTGATACCAAAGATAAAAACAAAACTTTATATGGTAAAGAACAGATGTCCTGCAGGACACAGATATCCTCAGCTGGATAATTCTGAATTTTTTCCTCTCTAGGCAGGATTCCAAGAGTAATACATGCATGCAGAATATATGCTGATAATAAAACAGATGTGAATAAACACTGGAAAATCATAATTTTATTCCAAGCCATTGATTTGATGAATACAGGCAAATCTGTTCTGGGAGAAGTGTTTGACTAAAGAATTCATAAAATAAGAATTCAGGATTCATAAGAAATATTATATGCTTATATTTATGCATAATATGATTATAATAGTAGCACCTTGTGGCCGATTGTCTCGATTTTTTCAGTTTGACTACACAAAAACATGTCAAAAGAATTATATTATATTATATTATATTAATGTGATTATACATTAAAATCAATCAATCAATCAGTCAAACTGGGAATGATATCTATGATCGGATCCCAGCTGCAACCAGTAATGTATGGCATGGTTGTGATTTAAAGTATTTTTACATTTATAAATGAACTGATTCCTTTAGCTCAGATAACTCAGAGTTAAAGAAAATCAGTCCATCGAACCTCTCCATGAAGTACCCCCAACACTGCACTTTTGTATGTCTACATCTGACTGATGCAAAATCGAATCCACGTCAGACAGGTGGGTTGTGGAAGTTACAAATTTATTCAGAAGTTTTAGAAATGCAAATGATTAACAGAAATAATCATAACTTGAAACTGAAAAATTTAAATTAAGTTTCAATAAGTATGTTCAATCCAATCATTTCACAAATAAACTGCATAACACAAACTTGATCAAAGTCATTCTTTATCAGTCTAAATCAAACTAAGTTAATATAAATCTATGAAATCTATGAATTTTATTAAACATATAAGTCTTACAAATCTGAGGAGAATAAGTCTAAAAGAGATCTAGGTGCACCTAGCAGTAAGAGCGAAGAAAGAAAAGGAGAAGTGAAGAAAACCTCTCTCAGAGTGCAAATATATATACTCTTAGACAGTTAAGACCATGAAAGGGATAATTTCCTGCTTCGTGATTCACTAAGTACATGATGTCTGCAACGTATGCTCAAATGTCAGTCACGACTACCAAAATATGATATTCTGTGGTTAATTACTTCTGGGGCCAATGCAAGCTAAACATACTTTCTCAAAATCTAATTGACACTTTTGCATCCTTTAGTACTTCTTGTTCCAAAACATCTCAATCTGAGTTAAATTAGAGATTGCATACTGCTGACTAAAAAGGAACATGAGCACAGCACACAATGTATGTGTTATTCTTGAGAACTAATAATGCAGAATAATAACAATGTAAAGAATAATTCATGAAGCTTTTCATAATCAATTCATAATGCATAACTTCTTATTTGAATATGTAAATTCTTAAAAGTCAACACACCACTGACACACCCACTTCAGGTCTTGTCTCCACTAATGAGCTGATGAGTTGACTTAGGTGTGACAGATGAGGAAGACATAGAAAATTTGCAGAGCTGTGGGTACTGTGGGTTGTGGCTAGAGGGGATACAGCTCAGACTGGAAACTAACAATAAAATTAATTGTTTTATTAACGTCTACACCTACCCCAACTTAAACTTAGCCCTTACTGTGATACAAAAACAGTATTACTGTTGCATAGTGTGACAAAAAATAATATTAGATTGATGTGTGAATGCCCAGTAGCCAGAACTTTATCCCTTCTAGCCTTTACCAGGGTACTCCAGGACAGGTTAGAGAAACACTGCTGTAGAGGTTAACAATGTGATTGGCTGCTGGCAGCCATGTTTTTTTAAAATACCTTATCACAGCGCCACCTAGTGTCAGGTTGAGGTGTGTCTGTACACCTGACTCGCAGTGCATGTGTGAAGAAGAAAATTAATACAAACTCAATAGTGTCCCAGCACCTTCGGTGATTAAACCCCTAAATATATTGAGAAGTAAAGCATTCATTAAATGCTGCCTGTATTCGTAAAGTAGACCTGATACATAGATCTAGAAACACTTAACAGTAGTCTGTCTTAAATGTTGCTGGTTAGAGCTTGATTATTTAGCTTTTAGCTTAGCCGATTTTAAGTTTTACGTTTATTTTTACATTAACTGCTTTGTATTGTAACCAATAAATTTGCATTGTTACAGCTGCCTCCTCCAAAACAAAGACTCACATATAATGTACCCCCTTGTCATCCAAGATGCTCATGTCTTTCTTTCTTCAGTCGTAAAGAAATTATGTTTTTTGAGGGAAAACATTTTAGCATATTTCTTCATATAATGGACTGATATGGTGCCCCGGTTTTGAACTTCCAAAATGCAGTTTAAATGTGGCTTCAAACGATCTTAAATGCGGTCGTGAACAATCCCAGCCAAGGAAGAAGGGACTTATCTTGGGAAACTATTGGTTATTTTCATTTTAAAAAAGAAAGAAAAAGTAATTACTTTTTATTCTCAAAGGCTTGTCTTGCCTCTGTGTATTCTGACTCAAGACAGTTAGGGTATGTCGAAAAACTCCAATCGTATTTTCTCCCTTAACTTCAAAAATCATTTCAAAATCATCCTACATCGCTGCTGAAGTACCGACCCAGTCTTTGCCAGCTAAACTTGTGGGTCGTTTACACTGCTTTTGGGATCGTTTGAAGCCGCATTTAAACTGCATTTTGGAAGTTCAAAGTCGGGGCACCATATCAGGCCATTATATGGAAATAAGCTTGGAAATAAGTTTGTTTCTTCATTGGAACAGATTTGGAGAAATTTAGCATTACATCACTTGCTTTTTAACATTTAGGATCCACTGAATGTGAATGGGTGCTGTCTGAATGAGCATTCAAACAGCATCACAGGATACCACATGACTCCAGCAACATTTACTGAAACTGAAAACAGTTTTAAACAAATATGTTGGTGGAGTTTGACAACAAGGGATGGAATTTTTCACTGGAGGAAGCATGATTATGTATTATGTTTTAGCCAGAAACAACGATTTAAAGTTAAATGATGGATTTCTTACAAACATCCATATTTTCACTTTAAGTCAGGAGTGAAATGTTGGCGCTGTGTGTCAAGAACTTGTATCAAAACACATTAGATTTACTGCAACTACCTGTCCCACATTTGATATCTTCCCTAAATGTATTAAACATGTATTTAAGAATTAGTTAAGTCTGGCAAGCTAGTTTCTCTTCAATGCACTCCTCCTGTGTAGGCACACAGGCTTATCTCTTCATGGAAATCACCCACCCCTTCCAGGACATTAATCAACCAGGTCCCACTCTGTTTTCTACAAGGCTTAAAATATATTGGATTCCTAAGGTTTTCTGTTTCACTGGGTGGAGCATGGTGGAATATTCTTCAGTCTCTCTTATTGTGGGTGTGTCATTCTGACCGATTAAAAGCATCGGAAATGTTAGTACCAAATCCTTAGATCACAATTTTATGGAGGCCGTAATATTTTATATAGGTTTAGAATATCCAGTGTATTTTTGACGCCATCAATCCACTGATACAACTACATCATTTTTGTATTCATAATGCTACAGGGCCACAAATACTTGGACTTTTAAGCTGACATGGAAAGTGTTATAAAGTCTGTCCTAAAACACCTCATTAAATATACTCACAAACTGAAAACACATGGAAATGTACAAAACAATACGTGAAAAGAATTAAACTGAAACTATAACGAAATCTACTACAATTGTGACATTGCCAATAGTACCTAAGTTACTGTATCTCAAGTTGGCTCCATCCGCTTTGCTTCTTTAGAAGAACACGCCCACTATGAATATTCCATGAAGCTCCGCCCCACGCAACAGAAAAGTTTAGAACTGCATATTCAACGGCTTACCGTTAGATCTCCGAATGCTTCGTACAATAATAACCGTAACGCGTCGATTTCCCTGCGAGGCGTATCAAGATACATTTCATTTGCGGTTACACCTCTGTTTACATTAATTTATTCTCAAGAAACAGATGTTTACCCCTGACCAAACAGGGCGTCCAGCGTCGCCTCATCCGGATTTACAAAGAACTGTTTACGGATGCTGCGCTGTTTGCAAAGTGCACTTAAACTCTTTCGAAGACCCCAGACTTCTGCCTTGTCTGCATATAGTTTGTAATACTTGCCTTGCTAAGACCTGCACAAATGGAACCACACAAGGTAAGAACCCGCTTGTACTGTTCACAGTTTGACTGGTTATAATGGGGCGCTTACTAAAGTCCAACTCTGAACGTGACGGTTTTAAAATAGCGTCAAAATAGGCTCACACAGGTTTAATCGGCTGTGTAGTCCTGACGATTATAAAGTTAATGTCTTAGCTTCATTGGTCAGGTTGTGTTTTTCATTGGGGGCCAGATGAACCGCTGCGATATGACGTTTTTCTTATCTAATACCGTTACCTAACTTACTAAACAAACATTGTATAACGTTATACTGTTTTAACTAATATTTTAGTGACATTTGTAAGATTACACTTTATGAACGCACACTGATAATGCTGATCTAAAAATCCCCAGAAATCGCAGTTTACTGACGTATTTCCTATCGATTCAGGAAGTTTGGACGAAAAATATCAAAGGGTCCCACATTTCTTCTTTGTTTTATTTTAAATGGCCAATGTAGATGGAATATATTACTTGCTCTCAACAGATCAACATGCAAGCACATTTAATTTTGATTGTATTTTATTAATAAGGGTTTGTTTTTAGTCATTTACATATTTAATATAATTTGCATTAACATTAAAGAATACCACAATTCATCCCTTGCAGTGGAGAAAAGTCTTCTCTGTATTGCAAAATAATGCTTAGGAGGCACAGTTCCAGAAGTTAAAATTAATAAGAAGACAACAATGCCTGCAGAACATCTGAATCTTTGCCTGTCCAGACTACCATCTTTGTACAATTTCGTTATCGGTCTCTGTCTAGTGAGTGTACCGACCATTCTCTGATATATCATTCCCGGTACTTTCCAGTTTTCAGAATAACTGGTTTCATTGTAGAAAACCACCTGCTAGTCTGTTTTTTAAAAGATTATTTCTCTTATCTACCCTACTTTCTGGGTACTGGAAAGGTTGCAAAGGCATATAAATTTGATGAGTTTTACATACATTATCTTTCTTTCTATCCTGTAGCATCTCCCATCTCTGATACTTTCCTCTGTATTCTTTATTCATAAGCACAGTCAATTAGTTTGGCCTTGAGGCCTTTGTCAACATGAGTAGTTAGAATTTAATGAAGCAGAATTTAATGAAGTGTAAAATTTAGTTTTCTCTTTTCGTCTAGATTGTCCATTATGTGCACAGTCCTTTTGTCGGTCTGAGGTCACAGAATGTGCCATTTTTGAAGACACGTCTAACAATAACAAGGACCCCAAGGTAAGAGTGCACAGATTATGGAGAAAGTTTTGAATAAAATGGTACATTCAGTTCAGTCTGTACTCTTTTTTTTTTTTGTTTTTTTTTTTTCTTTTTCCCCCAGATGTTGCCAAATGATATTTATTCAACATAAAGAATGATAAATGTGAAGAAAATTATTACAGTAACTGTATTAGCATCCACACTACGAATGCATGCTAATGTTATATTTATTATAAGCACATGCTGCTGCTTTAACTGCCTGATACAAGTGGCCTGATACAATTCTGATTGGCTGTCAGTGTTTTTACCATTCTTCAGCTGGGGAAAAAAATGAAAGTGGTTCTAACAATGTTTGTCCTCTTTTTGATCTCTTTTTTCACATAATTAGATTGTTTGTTAAAACTTTATAGTTATTGTCCTTGATGTGAAGGCCCTTAAGCTTAAGCACTGTCATAAAGAAGGCATTTTCTCTTTGTCATCCATTGTTAATCTTAATTCAAAATGTTGAATCATACTTTTCAGTGTGCCGGGTGTGAAGAGGGTGAGGTTAGTGGATGGTGTGTTCAGTGTGAGGAGGCCCTGTGTTCAGACTGTACATCTGCTCATCATAGGGTGAAAATGACTCGTGACCATGAAGTCACACCCAAAAAACCTCCCACAGGTTAGATTTGAAGTCCCTGCACACTTCTGACTAACATTGCTGTTGTGGTGGGAAATCAGCTGTTAAAATTAAACCCAGACCACTCAGTGGTAAAATGGTCAAATCAAACTTATTTGTCTGAAATCGTGATCCAGGGTGGTCTCTCTTTCAACCAAAACATACCTGAGAGAGCTACAAAATAAGTATTTATTCAGTAAAATTATCTCAACATCCCATTATATGCTAACCTGGCGTATGTACAAATTTTTTTAAACAAAGCATTATTTTGACTCCCTAGACTCTTCCCAGGCCTTGACTACAGATAGAGGTATTATTCCCAAGTTGTTTTTACAGCATTTGTAGATTAAACTTCAAACATAAAACACAAAGTAAAATAATAAAAAGTACTAGTACTCAGAAGTATTCAGAAGTTATCTGAGGCCCTGTATTGAGTTTGTCAGATAACTTACAACATCCCTGTGCTTATCAGTCAAACTCTAACCCTTATTATGTATGGCATAACCTCCGCTGGGCAGCAACCTGCTTGAAACCTTTAGTTAGTCCCCATAAATTTTTTGGAGCAGTTAACATTATCTAGAAGCAATTACTTTTGTCCTCCTTCCCTAAACTCTTTGTCAAAAAACATAATTTATTCATGAACGGGTAGAAAATATATACAACAAAAATAATGACATCTTTCATGATTTAAAAGTTATGCAAGGAAATCTCTGTAACTCATGTGAGATCAACAAAATCATGCATAGGCAGTGGCATTGATATACATGGAGAAAATAATATTTTCTCTTACACTATAAACTACTGTGCATTATCAGATCTGTTTGGTTGTTTGTTTTGTTCAGGTTGGATACAGAGAAAACGCTGTCCCTCACACCCTCAGGAGAGCTTGAGGTTCTTCTGTCTTGTTTGTGAAGAGCTCACCTGTAAGGACTGTCAGCTGATCACTCATAGGGGCCACAGGTATAGTCCATATCAACCCACTCAGATCAGTGCATGTGAAAATTTAAACTATATGGTAGGGTGACCATACGCCTTCTTTTCCCCAGACAAAAAATGAGTCCAGTCGGGATTTCTAAATTGCCCAAAATGTCCGGGATTCTGTTTTTGCTTTCCACAGTCACCATTTATTGTGTGCGTTTTTGTTTTAAAGCCGGGACTGTTTTTCGCTAGATAAGACCCTTCTTTCTCGGCTGGGATTGTTTACAACCGCATTTGGGATCGTTTGAAGCCGCATTTAAACTGCATTTTGGAAGTTCAAAATCAGGGAACCATATCAGTCCATTAAATGGAGAAAAATGCTGTTTTCCTCAAAAAACATAATTTCTTTACGACTGAAGAAAGAAAGACATGAACATCTTGGATGACAAGGGGGTGAGTAAATTATTTGTAAATTGTTGTTCTGGAAGTGGACTTCTCCTTTAATTTTTGTGATGGCCACTGGTAGGAAGCCTTTTAGCTATGTTTATGATCAGTCTGCACAAGGGTGACTGTAAAATGTAAAATATACATTTTAGGTATGGGAATGAAATATTTTGAGTTTTGATATGGGATATGGTCATTGCGCTACTTTGGGCCCCCCATCCCCGCTCCCCCCCAAACACCCCCTCCATGCATCCGACCCCCAATCTCTTCAAATATGGTCACCGTACTATACGTTTTGGATAATTGTTTCCCATCTGTTAGCTTAGCTGTAAAACATTGTGATATTGGAGGAGTCAGACCAAAACTGTCAGTTTCTTTCCTCCTCAACAATACTTTATCACAGTGTCACAACTATGTCCATGTTTTTACGTGTCCATCTGTGTGTCAGTTTTGTGCAGCAGGAAGAAGCTGTGGGATCTCAGAGACAGCAGCTGCATTGTTTGTTGGACTCCATCAGACATCAGAAAGAGACAGTCACCAGCAGCCTGCTGCTCCTAGAGACAAGGTAACTGAATGGAGCCATGTGGACTTGCATGTAATCTTCATAAAACTTGATGATTTTTATTGAAAGAAATCTGCAGTACACCAGTTGAAAAAGTCATCCAAATTAAGTTCTTAGCAATGGATATTACTAATCAAAAATTAAGTTTTGATATATTTGCGGTAGGAAATTCACAATATGTCTTCATTGAACATGGTCTTTACTTAATATCCTAATGATTTTTGGCATTAAAGAAATATCAATAATTTTGACCCATAGAGTGTAATTTTGGCTATTGCTACAAATATACCCATGCTACTTAAGACTGGTTTTGTAGTCCAGGGTCACATATTGTTAAAAGTCTTTCTCAAAGGTCACATACTTGTTTCACCCATATTTCTTAAGGGGATAGTGAGAATTCTATAATCTCTCCTCTTATTCCAAAACGATATGACTTTCTTTTTTCTGGGGAACGTAAAATAATTTTGATTGTTTGATTATTATAAATGAGAAAGGTCTCTGTTTTTTGAGAAATGTCTTAAATGGAGGAACACGGGGGATTATCAGATCTTTGATAATTTTGGGTAAACTTTTGGGTGAAGAGAATTCATTTATTTATTTATTTGTTTGTTTATTTATTTATTTTTTTAAATTGCAAAAGTTTGGGTAAACTTTTGGGTGAAGAGAATTTATTTATTTATTTATTTGTTTATTTTTTTAAATTGCAGTTTGGACATTTAGTGCTAGTTGGCAAAATTTAGAGGCAGTCTGCAGATTTTGAGCAGTAATTATTGCATAGTGTATGCAATTTTTTAGCTTTAGACTATGATTTCATCCTGATGGAGCATATCAAATATTTTAGTATAGTATTCTCCCAGCAAAAAAAGGCTTAAAACGCTTGCATCAAAATCATCTTCTATTACAAATATATTGTAGTAACTTATTTCCAAAGTTAGGTCGAGTAGGAGCCATTTATAATGTATCAAAATCATTTATTAACCTTTTAAAGAACTTATAGTGATATGAAGTTCCTTAAAAGTGATAAAGACTCAGCTTAACTGGTATTGGCATCCATTTCCAATGTTAAATACATGTTTAAACAGGGCATACATAAATATATATATATGTATATAATAATAAATGATAAAGATAAGAAAAAAATCTAAAAAGTTTTGTGAGAGATCCAATGTGTTTTTATTAATACATTTGTGCTTTATCAAAATGTAGTGAGATTCCTTTGAAATGAGTAATGGTTATAGGAGACGCGTGACAGATGTAAATGGTGATCTGTCTAGCCTGGGCGTCAGTGACTGAGTCACTTAAGACTAATTTTAATACAAGGTGTAAACGGGGATGTTTATTCAAAAGGACAGTGGTAAAGAGAGGGTGGGAACAAGGAGAGGTGTGAATGGCAGATCAAAGCAGACCCAGCAGTGAATACAAGAACAAATCAATTTACATCTTGCTAACAGATGGCTACTAGAAACATTACTGAAAAAGTAAAAAGCCAAAAAAAAGTTTTCTCTAAGTTAATTCTGTTTTTGAGATACGTGTGTGGTGTAAATCCATCTGTAAGATATAGCCAGGCTGAAATACAAGGTATTTATTCATTACAACCATACAGGTTCACATACAAAAACTTATACTCAACCACTTAAATGTAATGATATATGTGTCTGGCCGCACAGAATGTCTCATTTTCTCTCTCTGGCTAGTGTCCTTCTGATAAGACACTGCCTCGCTATTCTCACAAAAAGCTTAGGATGTTTCCCTCAGGCGTTGTTTTTAGTTAGATCTTTTGATGTTCTATTTTGGAATATAAGAGATTAAGGAACAATCAGTAATACTTAATAATTAACAAAAATTGAATTAATTCTCCACAACATTGATTCACATACGTGTATATGTTAAAACAGTTAGTAATCAAGGAACTGGTAAAAAAGCCAAAATTGGTGAGAAAGCACAGAACTCTTATCACCTCAAAGGAATGCAAGCCTGGGTAAAGAGTGGGTAGAGAGACACAGCATATGCTCGTAAAACAATAAAAGCCCCATTTTTCAGGCACTTGTAAGATAAACACACGTGCCAGCTGCTGTTACGAGCCATTTTTGAGTTGCAAATGGAAAAGCATCTAAAAATAAGGAAAGGATATTTATGAAGTTTCTAGACATCTAATATTAGAGGAATAACATTCAGGTGTGTTTTTCATTTAACAATCCAATATTAATAGAATATGGATGTGAAAGTGGATTACACAGGCCTTGATAATATACAGAGCTACTTGAAAGGTTGCGAACCCTTAGAATTTTCTATATTTCTGCATAAAAATAACACAAAACATCATCAGATTTTCACAAGTCCTTAACATTGACAGAGAGAATCCAATCAAACAAGACAAAAATATATACTTTATTTAGTTGAGAAAAATTATCCAGTGTTAAATATTTGCGAGGTGCAAAAGTATGTGAATCTTTGCTTTCAGTGTCTGTTGTGACCCCTTTTTGAAGCAGTAACTGGAGGTAATGTTTTTTGTAACTGCTGATCAGTCCTGCACAATGACTTGTAGGAATTTTAGCCCATTCTTTAGTACAGAAACACTTCAACCCTGTGATGTTGGTGGGTTTCCTCCTAAGAACTGCTTGCTTCAGGTCCTTCCACAACATTTTAATTGGATTAAGGTCCGGACTTTGACT
>JAHKKF010515579.1:0-19199 GCA_019740295.1 Labeo calbasu
CAGGGTAGATATTATGACATGGATGAGATTGTGGCTGTCATATGCTCAACAGCTCTGGCCCAAGCTATGATATAACCAAAATGCTATTGGCTATTTAAAAAGGGGGGGTGGGACTGCAGGATATGTGCCGCCCTCTCTTCCTGTTTCAGTTGAAATTGTGTACTGTAGATTTGAACTAAAAGTGAACATGCATTAATTCATCTCTCTAGCAAAAAACAAAAAAAAAAAAACAAAAAAAAACAGATTCAGTATTCCTCAAAATAAATAAAAACTGTAAAATGCAAACTCAGGATATGACACAAACCTGAATAATTAAATATAATTAAATATGTTAACACAAATATCCTTTATGTATTTAATCTCATTTTATTAATCATTTTATAAATTTTATTTTTGCTTCTGAACTTCGATGATCTAGTTCAACCATAATAATAAGCAAAAATTACTTTAGACTAACATTACCCTGGTGAAAAAAGCAGCATATGCTGGTAGGCATGTTTTGATGCTGGGATGCTGGTTATGTATGTTTTGGTGCTGGTTTAAGCAGGTCCTTAGCTGGTTTATGCTGGTCATTTGCTGGTCAAGGACCAGCATAAACCAGCAAAGGACCAGCATAAACCAGCAAAGGACCAGCCTACCTAACCAGCATCAAAACATGCCTACCAGCATATGCTGCTTTTTTCACCAGGGTAAGCTAACATTTTACACAAACATTTAAAACTAACATTTGTGCTTTATTTTTCTATTGCTCAAGAGTGTTGAACTTTCTTCCCCTGTGTTCTACTATACAGACGTGAATTCATATTTCCATCAGTCTGAGGCTTTGTTTACACTAGAGTGTTTTAATTTTAAAATGCATAACTTTTGCTACAGTTACGCCTGTCATTTACACTACTTCGGCATTTTTGGCCATCGAAGACTTCCCATTCGACCGCTCCAAGCACCTGACCTGTCCACCATCTAAATAATAGGGAATCTACCCTTACTTATCTATGGTTGTACCTGCATGAATGGCTATGTGACATGCATTTTCGGTTGTGTAGTGTGAATAGAGATCGTTTCTGAAACGCCAGTGTATAAGAGGATCGTTTTCATTTTAAAACTAAAACGCAATAGTGTAAACAGGGCCTGAGGCTTATTCATTTCACTTTTGGTGTGAAAAGGCTTTTATGTTTGGCAGAAATCTTTTTATATAAAAAAAAAAACAAGCAAGCCAGCCCAGATTTAAAAAGTAATGAAAAAGTAACACAACACATTACTTTCACACATCGAACCACACAGGAACCACAAAGAAATGTTCAAAGAGTTTATTACAGAAATCGCAGTAGAGGCACTACCTCACATATATAGGCACTGAACTACTGAACTGGACTCGCAATTGTGTGTCAACACGGTTCAACACAATTCAGATTAAATCCAGACCATGTTAACCCATCTATAAGTTTCAAGTGAAGTTCTCTATGTGATATGCAGCTCCAATCTCTG
Organism: Labeo calbasu; assembly: GCA_019740295.1. Taxonomy (NCBI): domain Eukaryota; kingdom Metazoa; phylum Chordata; class Actinopteri; order Cypriniformes; family Cyprinidae; genus Labeo; species Labeo calbasu. The sequence goes on from JAHKKF010515579.1 coordinate 1,486, forward strand.
CTTTAACATACAATGGGGGATTTAACCGGTGCCAGAGATTTCATTGATATTCTGTGCAGTTTATATATTGCTTTCTAACTACTCTTCATCCTGACGACATTAATAAAGGTGCTGTAAGCAGCTGGGAATTCGGGAATACCACACATAAATGGAACTCTAATCTGACAGATATCACTGAAATAGGTGTCCTGAGAAATCACACCTGTCTCTGTGACAGCGCTAGAATCCGTAAACAAAAACACAATGAAACATTCAAGGGGCGGGGCCAGTGCTATTTTAGCCAATCAGGAACACTCTGTGTCAATCATTTTGCACGTTTGTGTCTTTGAACAGTGAATTTTGAGGTTGAAATGAGCAAAATAGTGAAAGGCGAGCACTTACAGCACCTTTAATGGGATAGTTCAATCAAAAATGAAAATTATGTCAACATTATCAGCCTCATATCCTCGTATCATTCCAAATCTTAAGAATTCGTGCCAAAAAAAAAGTTTTTTTCTTCTGTTTCTTCTGATAATTCTTCTGAGTTTTTTTTTTTTTTTCATACAATGAAAGTTTTAGACCACATTGACTTTCACTGTATAGCCAAAAAAAGTTTTTCAGTCAGTTACACAAATTTAAATGATGTGAGGGTGAGTAAATGATGCCAGAATTGAAATTTTTGGGTGAACTATCCATTTAAGACAGGCAAATGATATATCTTTCAAGAAACATTTTACATAAAGCTTCAGTCAACAGCCTAGCTATGAATAAATGTCCCAACTCACACAGGTTCATGTCTACAGTGCTCATACGACATCAAATCTATAGTCCCACAGTTCTTCACAGAATAAACGTGGATAACAGTTACCTGTTTTTCAAAGTGTAACAACAGAGGTTGATTCAGTGCGTGGTCGACAACAGTACGCTAGAGGGTAAAACAGCTTTCGCTGCGTGGATGGGTGCAGTATAATCTCATGGGACATCGCGAGTTCCCCTGGGCCGACCGTGTGTCTCTGCTCATCTACCTCAGTGTGAAACAATCCTCCATGGCAATATTTCAGAAGTGAAAAAACGAACTAAAATTGCATTTTCTGCTCTGGGCTAAGACCAAGATTTATCTGTTTAGATTAGAGATTATGCAGTGAGATAATGTAGATTTTGATTGATTTTCGTATGGAGATTATGAGGCAGAAGCCGAAATGCGGCCAGAAGTATCGGCACTGCGTGTTGAAGACTGTCAGAGGCCATCAGCTACCACTAATACACCACTACATGACGGCACAACATCATAAAAAAACAACAGACCATCTCAACAGCTCCTCAGATTACGGGTCAACATGACAACCTGTCACCTCACAAAGCAACAAAACGAACAGGTTAACCCACGAAACACTGGAGAAACTGCATTTAGTTCAACAACCCACCACAGAGAATATTCAGAACATGGAGAAACATGAAAAACCACTGCAAAACAACTGCTACTTAAGAGTTTAGGTGATCATACACTGTGTTTACCCCAAAGTGATTTACATACAAATAAGGGTAAAAGACGAAATGCATTTGAACATGTTCATATATTAAAAAAAAGCCCGGAGTCCAATGATTTGAATTCCCTAAAGTAATATAAAGCACTGTGGAGAGGTCTGAACGACACCTCTGAAAATAAACAAATCGAGTAAAACATTTCGCACCTCTAGATATGAAAATATGAGCTCACTTCACCCACGTTCGCCACTGCTCAGATCGTGGTCAAATGAATTCAGAAAACAGCCTGTTTAACATCTTGAGACATTTTTTTCTTGAGCGTAAAGAAGTTCAGCTTTTTCATTTCGTAGAGGCAGCAGAAATAAGACTCGAGCGAAAGCGAAAAATACTCTGCCAAGATGAGTCATGTGTCTTGTTGCAGAATTCGTAGACAAGAAAAAAAAGAGGTATATTACTCTCGGCATTATCTCTTTTCCTCAGATCATCTATTCACACGTTGTCGTCTCCTGCTGTGCTGGAGGGTGTTTCAAATTTGAACCTCTGTGACATTTAACCTCACATAAAGCAAAGTGAAAATGAACTCACTATTTCTGTTAGCCTGCAGCAGAACCCACATTAATGAGACCAAAAATAAAATAAAATAAAATAAAATAAAATAAAATAATAAAACAAAATAAAATTAAATAAAATGTATATAAAATTTGACCCTCTGTTACATTTAACCTCACATAAAGCAAAGTGAATAAAAATTAAAAAACTTAAAATAAAATACTAAAAATTATATAAAATCTGATCCTCTGTGACATTTAACCTCAAATAAAGCAAAGTGAAAATGAACTCGCTATTTCACTTAGTCTGCAGCAGAACCCACATTAATGAGACCAAAAAATAAAAAAATAAAATAAAATAAAAATAATTAACAATTATATAAAATTTGAACCTCTGTGAAATTATAAAATAAAATAAAATAAAATATTTTGTGTTGTCACATATCCTCCAGTCCGCAGTTGTCTGCAAGCAGGATGGCTGTCCTGGCTTCATACAGGCAGAAATATATCTATTTCCACTTAAAAATAAAAATAAAAATAAAAATTCACATGATCGCCATCTGCCAGCACAGCATCACAGTCATGGTGTAGGCGTAAATCTAAAACAAGTATAAGGACTGTATTTGTTCTTCCTTTGATTTTAATGTTTCTAAGAGGCATTTTAATGTTGGATGTAAACCAAGCTGACATTCAATCCTCACCATCCCAACCAAAAACACACAAACAGTCATTTGCACTCAAACAACGGTCAGTATGAATATGTATGAGCATCTTATTATGCCCTCGGGCCACATATCGCCCAATAACAACAGGTCAGCAAACCGCCTGAGACCAGAACGTGATGTTAATCGGTGTGTGGGCGCACATATTTATACAAACACGCAGACCAGATAAATCAAACCCATACTGACCTCTCATTGCAAAGATGCACCTGAATTCAGTGCATTCAGACCTGTCAGAAAGCATTGTGGATTCCTGACATGCATGAGTTCTGTTTTCGGCATGCTAAATGAGCTCAGTGACCCGATACCCTTGTCAAATCATCAGTGGGGGCAATACGAGACTCTCACAGGGCACCGGTGAAGCAAAAATGAGGCGTATGGGATCTATGTCAAGGGGTTTATCTCATCAGATATTACAGGGAGTGAGCCCTCTGTCCTCCTCCACGTCCCCTGAGAGCGTTCATCTCTCGCCTTATAAATGGGTCACTCAGAAACAGTTAAAGTGAGCCGTGAATCGCAACTACATTGACTAGATTTAATTAGCTCTTACCCTGAAGAAACAACTTCTGATTAAATATGAATGTGAATTCGAGCTGTGAACAATTTCCTGTGTTTAATGTGTTGAGCGATCTTAGAAATTTGCTCAGCTGATTTATTAAGAATTTATAAAATTGTAGCGTCTGATAATTTAGTGTCAAGGTTTTCCGCATACACTCCAGAAGAAAAACACACCTTGTATGACTTTATCCGAACTTCATTAGTATTAAAGGAATGTTCTGGATTCTATATAAGTTCTATTAGCACAGAAAATAATTAAACAAATACGATAGCCTATACATTTACAGTAATGGACATATAATGGTCAGTCTATTAGGCAGGGCAGTACACTATAGTTTCAATTTTTTTTGAAAGTGTAACCACAAAAATGAACTATATTGATGATAACATGAGACTACAAAAATGTAAAAGCCGTACTGAATATTTCAACTTCTAAGATAACCACTTAAAGCAGCTGTTTTGAAAAACAGACCGACTCATACATGTGTTTTTTGATTTGACAAAAATACTTTTAAAAATACAAATACAATATTATTTATATTTATTTTTGAGTTTGGGGTCAGTAAAATTGATACTACTACTCCTACTACTACTAATAAAAATAAAAATTTGTGCCATCAAGCGATTAATCGCGATTAATCGTACCCAAAATAAAAGTTTGTGTACTGTGTATATTTATTATGTATATATAAATAAACACACATGCATGTATATATTTAGGAAAAATATGTTATGTTTATCTATTAAATATATTTATATATGAATATAAATATAGACATGTAAATGCAGTATTTTCAAAATATACACTGTATGTGTGTGTATTGTGTATTTATATATACATAATAAATATACACAGTACACACATATATTATGCAAACAAAAACTTTTCTGGATGCGATTAATCGCGATTTATCGTTTGACAGCGAAAATAAAGAAAAATAATCCTTTTTTTCATTAAGGATGCATTAAACTGATCAAAAATGACAGTAGTTTGATCAGTTTAATTTGAATGAAAGTAACTTCTGAAGATTTCTTTCTGAAATGCATGCTGTTGTTTAAACTTTCTATTCTTAAAAAGGATCCTAGAAAAAAGAATTTCCACAAAAATTTTAAGCAGTACAACTTTTTTAACATTAAAAATAATAAGAAATGTTTTTTGAGCAGCAAATCAGCATATTAGAATGATTTCTGAAGGATCATATGACACTGAAGACTGGAATAATGATGCTGAAAATTCAAATTACGGTTTATAAAGTTTTAAATATGGATATTTTTCTTACACAAACGCATCGATTTGCTTCAAAAGACCTTTATGTGGAGTACTTTTTATGATAGATAGATGCACTTTACTGGACTTCACTATCTCAACACCCACATAAATCAATGATTAAAAAAGCATTTTTGACAAATCCAGATAATTCACCATAGAAATCTGATGTTTTTAAATGTTTATGACTGTTACTGCGCCAGCTGTGGTCCGATCCCCTTAAAACACTGCATGCTTATTTAGAATGACCTGCTGCATTTACTTATCGGGTTTCGTGAAGTTTTGAGTTTTCCTTAAGGCTTTATAGGATTTTGGGTAAATTTGTACAGGACCCTTTTCCAAACAACCCCATTATAGCTTCCCAAAGGGTAAATTTCAACATTTTTTTTAATAATTATTGGCCTAGAGAGTCCAGAGAATTGTACTGCAGTGCTTTTTTCCAGATTTAGTAAAAAACCAAGGACTAGTTTGCAAAAGTAGGTTTTTTACATCTTCCCAATCATTTAACAAACGATTTGATTGACAGCAGTGGCTTTAGAGGTGGTTCAGAGTTGTCCAGAATGAGAAAGTCTATGGTATGATATGAATATTGCGTGTATGTGTGGAAAACTGCGCAACAGACAATCAATTTTGCCCTTGAAAAATGCGATATCATCATATCATCAGTGGCCGATTTCTTTCAAATTGCTCTCAGACCTTTGGGGCCGTGAGTCGAACAGGCCCCCGAATTTCGTTCTGATCGGCCTCCGTTAACTTTGTCTAACAGATTTTGTCGGCCAACGGCAGCCATGTTATTTAAGATACGCAAACGTAGACACTTGGGACCAAGACCATGCACACCGATTTTCATGTTGAGAGGACAAATGGTTGCGCAGTTATAGCCATTTAGTTTTTTACCTCTTATAGTGCCATCAATTGGCCAAGCTCCACAATTTTTTTTCCTGTGACCTCAGATTGAGCTCTTACATAAGTGTTTAGAGTTTGGCGGAAATATCTCATTCTGTTCAGGAGTTGTAAGCATTTACTAAAAGTGGCCCTGCCCCTTTTGAATGTTTTGCCGTCCCTTTGCGACGATGAAATGGTGAAAGTTCATCTGTTTTTTTGATAATTATTGAAATTCACTCTCCAAAAAATCTTTCTGTATTGGTTTGGTTCCGATTGGGCCTAAAACCTAGGACTAAATACGAAAATACCCGAAAATTTCCAAAAATACCTGAAAGATGCCTTGCCCTTTAAATGTCCACTGCAACTGCATTACTGTAAACACATTTTTGCTTGTTTTTAAGGACACATTGAAATTATTATCTGTGCTAACTGACATTACAACCTGTTTTGAACCCAGAACACTCGTTTAATTAACCATCTAGATAAACCATGTTCTCCATCTTCCGTGTCTCGTGCTACAGTGAGGCATCAGTGATTTGCCGTTATAAGAGTTGCTCTTTCCACGCATAACGACGCTCAGTTTCACACGTGCATGGCTGTGAAGGTACAAAAACACACACGTACATGCATCCGCCTCCCATTTCTGAAGTCTCGCACAGAAGAACCACTGTCAAGAGTACAAAAAGTGCTAAACATGCTACCTCAGACGGGTGCTGTGGCAGCGTGGTGGATATGGCCCTAAGTTCCTCTTTAGTTTGCCAGAAAATTACCCTGCTTTGATACTGAAAAATGCTGTACAGTTCAAAGGCGCCTGGAGTGCTGCGTGTGCCTGTCTGTGTAGGTCTGCACATCTATTTATATTTAATAATATTATATATAGTAATAAATATATTTATCATTACATTGTTATATTTAATATAGTTAAGTGAATGATATATTTATGTATTTTTTGCTTGTCTTAGATCTCCAGTCCAAAACTCTTCTGTCCAGAGGTGTGGAACGCTGTCCAAGCTCCAGTAGATTGTCTCCACTATTCAAAGTATAAAGCTGATGCGTCCTCTGAGGGGAAAGTCTGTGAATATTTGTCAGATACACACACACGTCAACTTGACGTCAGTATGCGCATGTGTGTGTGTTTGCAGAGCTTACACTCCGGAAAGTACAGCATGTGAGGATTTGTGTAGTTGTTCATGTGTGTGTGTGTATGTGTGTCAGACGGTCTCTTTCAAACAGAGGGCTTCCACGGCATTGCTGGGACCCTGGGACACCCCTCCGATGAGGAACAGCATGTTGGGGGTCTGAATGGAGGCACAGGAGCAGCGAGGGCTGGGTAACGGGGCCACGGGTTCCCATCTCCTCTTCAGCTGGTTATAACTCTCCACTGACGCCAGCGGGGACGGCTGGTTACCTGAAAGCACACAAAACAAAGCACCGTCACAAACACACAAAAAGCCAGAGATATGTACTGAAGTTCTCAAAATGTGTAGCAAATGCATGGCAATTCAAACGTATCAGTGGCTTACATTGATATTAACCATAATAAAAGTTGCCTTTTCATTTAACACAGCTGTAGACCATGTACATAAGTGGTTATTTAAATGCTAGTGTAGAGGTTTTGACACTGGGGTGACTATGGAGTGCTTAAGGGTTTGTGGAAATTTGAGATCACATCCAAAAAAAAATCACGAAAAATCACATCCAAAGTGTGAGCACAAGTTTATGTTTACATAATGTATGTGTGCATACTATATATACACATAAATGTATATATATATATATATATATATATGTATTATATATATTTCCTAAATATATATGTGTATGTGTGTGTATCTATATATACATATAAACATACACAGTACACTTTTATTTTGGATGTGATTAATCGTATATATATAATGATTTATCAATTTGACAGCAATCGATTTCTACAAAATGTATTGTTTTATGGCTATTAAAGTCAACACATTATTGAAATTTGTTAATTTTATTCTATTAATTTTTTTGAACATATTTTTTAAAAAATATTAGTGCTGTCAAACGATTAATCAAGTAATCGCATACAAAACAAAAGATTTTGTTTACAGAATATATGTATGTGTACTGTGTGTATTTATTATGTATATATAAAAACACACACATGCATGGATATTTTTAAGATAAATATGTTATGTTTATATATTAAATATATGTATATATAATTTTAAACAAATACAAATATATACATGTAAATACATGTAAATATTTTCAATATATATTTTATGTGCGTGTATTTATATATACATAATAAATATACACAGTATACACACATATATTATGTAGGCAAAGATTAATTTGGATGCGATTAATCGCGATTAATAATGCACTAAAAATACATTTTGTTTTATTCCGTGCTCAAAAAAAATGTTAGAAATCATGAGATCATTATTATCATTATCATTATTATTTTGTACTATGTATATATGTAGTAATAATACTCTGCATACTCCAGATAAAAAAAAAATCCAGATAACATTTAATATTTTTAAATAGAAATATATTATTTTAAATATATTTGCATTTAATAAACACTTACTATATATATATATACTATATTATGTATATCCAGTATAATATTATGTGTAAACAGACTTTATTTTGGATGCGGTTAATCGATTTGACAGCACTATTTTTTATATTTTTATTCTTTTTTGTATTTTTTGACTATTAAAATGAATGCAATGCCATATTAAATACATTTTACAATGTGTGATTATTATTCTGTTTATTTGTACATATATTTTTTAAAATATATTACTGTTTCATTCTGTTTAGAAATCATGAGATTAATCATGATTATTTTATACTACATATATATATATATATATATATATATATATATATATATATATAAGTATCAGTAATAAAAGGGATCAGANTGATTATTTTATACTACATATATATATATATATATATATATATATATATATATATATAAGTATCAGTAATAAAAGGGATCAGAAATAAAGTACTTTTTTTTTTTTACATTTTTATAATTATATTATTATATACTTATAATATATAAACAAAATGAACTTTTAGTAGGTATACAAATTAAAAATGTATTTCTTTTTTTTAAAAACATGCACTAAACATACTGTTGACTCATCCTGTACTATGTACTACACAGATTTTTATCCAATCAGATGCTCTTTTGAAATGTGAATGTCCTGACTCTAATACCACCTACATCCAGCTAGCAAGTAACAAATCATAATCCACGGCTGTGATGTAAACTATTGGCAATTTAAAAAAAGGATGTGGCGGAGTGGTTTTACAAAAAAAGAAAAGAAAAAAAGACACAGACACAGAAAACTGTCCCAGTCTAGATTTAAAAATTTGTCAAATACACTAAACAAGTGTCCCAGTCCTCACATCAAAGCCTCAAGTAAATATTTCCAGATTTAGTGTATCATAGACAGGTGTTCAGAAAGCACTGCACATTACAAGGCCTCTCCAGCCATTCAATCAACACAACACCCTCTCCACATTAGCACACAGCATCCACAGCGTCTCCCTCTCACAGCTCACACACACACACACTGCGGATGTTTCTTGCAGATGAAGCACTTGCCACCTGGTGGGTTTTGGGACTAAAGCAGGTTTGAACAGGTGGCAGCATGCAGATTTCTTCAAATTATGTAACTCCTACAGATTCTGTGGCTTATGCTTCAAGAAACTTTTGCTCTGATGTTGCAAAATAAATAAATAAATAAATAACAACAAAGTTTCCCTAGTAAATCCTGGCACAAACACTGCAGTCACAGTGAACGGTGAACATTTTCTCATTTTCCCCAGGGTCAGTTCGACTAGGCTGGGTGTTTTCACTCCTTTGCCTTCAGCGCCGAGACCTAAATCATCACGCGGTACCTGCCGCTAAGTTTCCATGGTTACTCAAATTGAAGTGCAGATGATATGGACGGACTGGTGCGGTGACTATTGTTATCATAATTTCCTGGTAGAACAAACACTTGGGCGAATCCGCTTGCGGTAATCAAAAGTGTCACGTCGAGCTGTGCTCCGGCGCTGGCGTGGAGAGCTCAAGCGTGTTTCGACGTATCCTCAGGCGCTTTTGTGTTCACACAAATACATATTTGTAAAAGCAGTTTTGCAGGAGCTGTTTTGCAAAGGTTAGATTCGTCTTTGCTGAATTTTTCTCACCACCATCTACAGAGAGCTGTCCACCACAACAGAAAAGTGTTAAATATAGATTAAACTCATGAAACGACATCTAATGACAAATCTTTAGGTAAATATTAATACTCATAGTTAAAATCACACAGGTCAAGGCACTCAAGGATAAGTAAAATATATAGAGCCTTCATTTTCTCATGAAGAAATTCAACATCACTGTTTCATCCCTCCAAATTTACTTGGGTCTTTTACTTTTTGCTGTGTATTACAACAGTCAACATACCAAAACAACATGCAATGACAACCTAAAAGCCACTTGTTGAACATGTTTGTTTGTCCAGACATTATTGAAAATATCTTGAGTTGGTTGCTATAGTAACGACATGAACATCAACACGACGCCAAGAGTCTTTCACATGCTACAACTGAGAGCATCTGTCAGAGTGGAAAGAGAGGGTGGAAAACCCTCATTTTGTCTCTGCTCATGTCTGTTGTGACATCTTGCCACGGTGCTGAACTCAGAAGGCACATGAGAGAACATTAAGGCGTTTTAGTCAGTCAAGCATGTGAACCATAGACTCGTTCACTACATAGTAAATACCACTATAAGAAGGAAGAAACTGTGAAAATTGTGTGTACTTGGACACAGCTCCAAAAATATTCCCCATTTTGTGTGACGTGTCATGGATGGTACATATAAAAGTGCTTAAAAAATATTGTGTAAAAAACCAAGCGATACAGTTCAAGCCGGTTTAAAGGAGACATCGGTTGCAAAATTTACTTTTACATGGTGTTTGCATATAAATGTGTCTTAGCGGTGCCACCCTACAATGATAAAAACAAACATTTACCCCTTTTTAATCCTCAAAAAAAACTAAACAGTCTCAATTATCAAGCCGTTCTTTTTTTGGAAGCAATATGATGTCATACTGCTCAGGCCCCGCCCACGCCCTCAGCCAGTTTTACACTGTCCACCATTTTCTCCACACTCGGGCAGCTGTAGTGACAACAATGTCTCATAAATAATGCAGGTGTTTTGTAGCCGTGTTTTGTTTTAAATGGTAAGAGAAAGAGAAGGGTGGAGTGAGCAGTAGCTCATTATCATTTAAAGAGACATGCACTGAAACGACTCACTGTGAACAGAGGTGTTTTTGACAAAGCAAAAGGTGTTTTACACAAACATTAAGAAATTTTAACCAAAGTATGCTACAGACATTTCATGAAGAGCCTAAAGAATCATACCAAATTCTGGAAAATGGGCATCCGATGTACCTATTAAGTAAGAATCCTAAATATCCTAATTTCCTTTATACTTTCACCCTGGTATGGAAACCCATTTCTGCCATGTGAGAAAAAAAATTATGCCTTAAAAAGTCGAAATTATGACATACATAAATCATAATTACGAGATAAAATGTCGAAACTATGATTTACTAAGTTGAACCTATGACTTTAAAAGTCATAATTATGAGATAAAAAGTCTAAATAATGAATTTTTAAATTATTTATAAGATTTAAAATTTGAAATTATGACTTCAAAATCATGACTTTAAAAGTCGAAATTTTGACATGAATAATTATGAGATAAAAGATGAAATTATGACTTAATTCATAATCATGAGATAAAGTCGAAATTATGATTTACTAAGTTGAACATGTCTTTAAGTCATAATTATGAGATAAAAAGTCAAAATAAAGAAATTAAAAGTCTTAATTACAAGATTTAAAATTTGAAATTATGACAGTCAAAATTATGACTTTAAAAGTCGAAATTATGACATTTATAATTATGAGATAAAAGACAAAATTATGACTTAATTCATAACTACGAGATGAAGTTGAAATTATGATTTACTAAGTCAAACTTATGACTTTAAAAGTCATAATTATGAGAATAAAAGTCTAAATAATGAAATTAAAAGTCTTAATTATAAGACTTAAAATGTGAAATTATGACTGTCAAAATTATGACTTTAAAAGTCAAAATTATGACATGAATAAGTATGAGATAAAAGATGAAATTATGACTTAATTCATAATCATGAGATAAAGTCGAAATTAAGATTTACTAAGTTGAACATGTCTTTAAGTCATAATTATCAAATCAAAATAATGAAATTAAAAGTCTTAATTACAAGATTTAGATTGAAATTATGACAGTCGAAATTATGACATTTATAATTACGAGATAAAAGACAAAATTATGACTTAATTCATAATACCGAGATAAAAAGTCAAAATTATGACTTAAAAAGTTGAAATTATGAGAAAAAAATTTAAATTATGACTTTACAAGTCGAAATTGACTTAATAAACACATTGGTCACAGGATAGTGGTCTAATGTTAAACGGAACATTTTAAAACAAATTAACTTGTCTTAAAGCAGTTTGGAGGCAAGTTCACACCATATTAATAAAGCATATTCCATTTACAGACCGGCAGAATACGTTAAGCCTTTATTAATCTCACGTTAAGCCTTTATTCTTTATAACAGTTCTCTGAGGGAGTGCTTAAAAGTGCTTAAATTCAGTGTGTTGCATCCATATTCCGTGTTCATCCGTTTGCCTTTAATAATTTAAATTGTCTTTAATAATATGAATACTAGATGTGTTTTTTATATCACTGTCTCCTTCCACTAAGCCACGTTAAGCAGTTTGTACCTAAAAGAAAATGCTTAACGTGCAACTCTGCATGTTGCGTTCATATTCTGGGGTATATTCTGTGTATCTGTACATGATATGCTTTATTAATAAGGTTCGTATTGAACTTGGTCCTCCAAACTGTTTTAAACCAAGACAATTTGTTTTAGATTGTCCAGTTTATCATTAGACCACTATACTGAGAACAATGTGTTTATAAAGCCATTAAGTCAGTTTCTACCTTTGAAGTCATAATTTCGACTTTTTATCTCATGATTATGACTTAAGTATGTCATTATTTTGACTTTTTAAGGCATGATTTTTTCATTATGTGGCGGAAATGGGCTTCCATACTCTGTAAATACTTTCATTCAATACTTTCTTGTTACTGATACTGTGATAACACCTGAACTAATAAGCATATATGGGCGACTGAGTACATCTGAATGAGGCCAATTTCCTGAACATCATCCCCAATATGGACCTAATAGCAGCCATTAATTCTAGAAAGACATGAGGAGGTACAGGGAATGAAGCATCTCCTCCAGTAATGTCATTATGTCTCTGTGTGCGCATAAGTCTGCATGGCCTGAGTGTCCAACAATGCCTGTAAAAAAAAAAAAAAAAAAAGAAAAGAAATAGCCTAGGAAAGTGACACAAAAATAGCTCAGAAAGAGCACCAGATAAAAAGACGAACAGCAACAGCAGAGATACTAAAAACGAAGGGAGGGAACAACACACCGAGACATGAAGGGGGGACGGGGTAGAAAGGGGTGACAACAACTAAGAGAGGATAGAGCAAGCAGGTAAAGGAAGAAGTAGTGCGATGCTCAAATGTGAATGATCTCACGCTATGAATAATGGAGATGCTCACACACACATGCACACAATCCTCCATCGTCTGCTGTGATGCCTGAAATTCCGTCTATTTCTAGACATAGAAAAAGATGAAATAAAAATGTGCCATGTTTAATCTGCAACGCTCTGCCCTAAATATCATTTTTTGGGAAGATGCTGAAATTTCTCGCCCACTCTTTGAGCTGACATTTATTGAAGAAATCTCTCTCTCACTCTAGTAATGTAGCCACAGACAAACAGACTGGAAAGAAATGAGGCAGTATTTGAGACCGATATTCAGAGGCTTTTCACTGGAGCGTAAAGACCCAAATCATTTCATTTAAAGACACGTCAGTCTAGGGAACAGGCTGTCATTGAGCAATTCCACATATTCACTCTTTCATAATGAGGCTAAGAGTGATTCTTTGACTTTCCAATTAAAACCAAGTTCTACTTATGAATGAAACAAGTGCATTTGGAAATGCTGATCAAACTATGCACTTAAAAACAATTCCTAAGGACAGGGAAGTTGTTCACAGTTCGTGAAGTTGTTGAGATGCTGTACTGTGAAGCAGACGCTTGTTGCTAGGTGACATTAGTGCACAGTACTTACTCACGGCTGCACGTAAAGACCCGACATAATGAATCCATTTGCTTGATATGGCATTTTATTAAGAGGCCGATTCTGCCGCAGGTTGTTCTGAAAAATGACAGTCTTTGCGCTGCGCTTTGTAGATTTCTTTTCTGGTTTTCTAAGCTCAGTTGATCCTATTTGCATAATCTATTTAACATCGGGAGTTACTTACCGAGTCCCCCCGCAGCGATGACCCGTCCACCGAGACAGCCAGCTACGAAGTCCGCCCGCTTCTCTCTCATGCGACAGCTTCGCGTGGCCTTCAACCACACACCTGCACACACAGAGGTTAAAGGTCAAGATTCAAGGGGTCTATTCAAGGGGTATTATCAGTGACTAAAACCAAACTATAATACTATAATAGTATATCAACGGTCCAGTTAGCCCTAGTCTCGCTTAGCCAGATCTTTAGCACACCATAGCAGCTTTCATTGGCCAAGGACCAACATGTAAAGCAACCAATCAAAGTTTGTTGTTCATGTTTATGGGCTTGAAAATTTAAATTCTCCAAGTTTCCAGACAGACCTTGAAAAAAATGTGGCACACAGATCTTTCAGAAATTCTGTCGAATCCAACCAATCAGATGACGACTCCCAAAGTGTTTTGCATTTTGTGTGACACGTTCAGTCAACGGTGTGTGGGTGTAATGTCTTATAAATTATATATCAGGGGCATTTCTTCAGACAAGGCAAGGTAGGCAGTGTCTCCTCAAGATATTGGATGAGAAAAAAAAATGTAGTACAAAAAAAACCAACGTCAATATTACAAAATATAACATTGAAAAGTGTATAAATCACTCATTTTTCTAAAGAAACACAGCGACACCAACAAGTCTCTCTCGCCTCCCTTGAGCCCATTGAGTTTTAACAGACCCTCTAAAGCCTGTGGAGGGTTTGGTGGGGGTAATTGAGAATGAATGGGGGAAAGGAAACAAATCGTGAGCCAAGCTCTACCTTTTCGCCATCATTATCATTCAACAACTGGTTCTTTTTATTCACGAATGGTTGTTACTGAACAAATACGTCCATCACTGACCAAGTCGTTGTTTTGAGTCTGAACAAGAGAGAGATCTCATTCGTAAGCTAATTGAACGAACTGACACATGGCGTTTGTGAACAAATGTGAACCTCGTTTGAGTCAGTCTTGTTTAGCAATTAGCAGAAAGTGGATGCATAGCGCAGTTACTGTGCACATACGCTTCTTTATATATTCATACATGTGAATGTGTCAGTATTACATGCATGGCTTCCGTCTTAAAGGGACAGTATTCCTAATGAAATACTTATCTGTTTCATTAATTATAACCAAAAAAGATGTTAACCTACTGTATCTGAAAAATGAATTTAATTTGTATATCTACCCAGAAATGAAAATTGTCATAATTTATTCCAGTTTTTTCAAATTCAATCCTTTATTCAAATCATGCATCATGCACATGGCTTATATGGCTCAGGTTTTTATGGCTCAAAAACATTCATGCAATGATGGCAGATTCAGGGAGTCCTGTTCTAGCTGAACAACTGTTGTTAAGATCCCTCCAGGAATTATAGACCTCCTTCGGCTCCTCAAAGATCAATGTAAAATGCAAGCATATGTCTCAGATTCACTCAAATGTAGCCAGATGCGGCAAGTCGCCCATGGTCATTTGTCAGCATGTGGGAACCAGCCAAAGTTGACATGGAAACCATAATGTACCCTAATGACTGCAATGAAAGAAAACAAGCGTGCACTCAAAGTCAGAGAAAGTTCAGACTCGTACACAATCAATCTGCCCTTAACTATACAGACGGCTTGATACACAACTTCAGCGATAAACAGCTGAGAAGGGCATCTCTCCCTCTATTTTTGATTCCCTAACATGCCATGACCATGCAGTCTCCAGAAAGCTGTCTCCTTGCGTGACACCATCTGCCTTGGAGCTAATTTAGCCCTCAGTTTTCCCATACACAACATCTTCACTCACTCTTTTTGACTTTTTTGAGGGCACTTTAAAATTTGTTCACTCCATTTCCTTTCTTTGTTGTAACCTTCAGCCACCTGCCATCTCTTTCAAGCATTGTGGTCTCCAAGCTCGTCAGCGTCTTTCAATTCATCCCAAATTTTCTGTCGGCCTTACATAAAAGAATGCAATCTGTTTGAGAAATACTCTATAGGCCACTGTATTCCCACCCACACACTCTTACTTGTCCTTATCGGACTTAATGGCCCTCTTGCTAAAGGTATCAAGGTGATGTGCTCCTCAAGAAGATAAGAAATACTCTGCTGTAACCCAACCTTGTCCTGACTGATGGCACAATCTGTGAAGCTGCTCTGGAATCTGTCTGAAGAGTGAATATCTTCCAGCACTTTTTGACTCTTTGAACACTTTAATAGGGTCATAAGACAGAATTTTTCTTGATAGTCTGAAGTCAAAAGAGTTTTGAGTATTTTAAAAGAATACTGTAAGTTTCAGAAGTCAAAAGGTTGGTTCTGGTATTCAGATTTGATTGGCTAAAATGAGTGAATTTGAGTGCTAATACGCAGACTTTTTACTGTATCTAGGGACCTATGATTTCCACGATACGCAGTATCAGGTCATGAAAACAGAACTTACTGTATAACGCAATGTGTCACAGAATTTGACAAATTTTGGATGAATAAATCAAAAGCAGGTTAGTACACTTAAATCAAAATGCAACACGGACTAACGTCTGTGAATATTAAGCTGTAAAAATACTATTTATATATGAATCCTGCATTTTCTGCACGTCTCTGTGTGAATGAATGGTGCAGACGCGTGGTTTCGTTGACTACACACATACTGAAGCATGTGTGATGCTCGCTGTGTTTTTAGCCATCTGTAGAACTGCTCTAAAAGTCACTTCATGGGCATTTTACCATTTCTTTTGTGTAAATCTATCATCATATCATATACAAACAGAAACTTAAAGCTCTTCACAGCAAACCATCAAAATAAAAGTTCAGTTTAACTTGAAGAAACTGTGACAGAAATATATTACTTAATGTATTGATAGAACTACTACTACTAATAAAATTATTATTTAAACCATTTTTTGGGTAATATTTATCAGAATTTATTTAAAAATGTAAATACACAACACAGCATTTCTGATAAATAAATAAATAAATAAATATTTTATAAAATCAATTAGAGATGCTTCTCATTACTAAAATTTCAGAAAAAATTATTGGAAAACTGAATCTGGTAAAATAAAATAAAATAAAATAAAACTGATTCAGTCACAGACGATTCTTTCAAACTTAGATTAATTCAGGAACAAAACAAGTGACTTGTCTATTCGATATGACTCATTGAATTATTCAGTTAACCATTTTATTCGGAACCACAAACCTAGTGTTTACAAATCAAACGCACAAAGACTAAGAAAGTGCAGGTAAGTCAAACGCTGTTTACAAACAAAAAGCTATAATGAAGTTGTAGGAGAAAATAAGATGGAGTTTTTCATCAAACTCTATCTTTTTTAACCAGAGTACACAGACGATGAACCTGCACGTGATTCGTAGTAGTGATAGGAAGTTTGGATCATTTTACCGACTTCTTTAGTCTCGTTCAGCAAAAGGAACGAATCTCGTTCATTTTAGCAAAATATAATTAAAATGTTAGATTAAAAGATTAATTCATTGTTTACCTGGGTCTTTAGTCTATGATTAGCTTCACCTCACCTCTTTTGTGACAAGTTTTCAGGTTTGAGTCGTTTGTTCATCATGTGACAGCCCAATAAGCTCAACCAATGCAGTGTGAGCCAGAAAAAGAATTGATTAGTTCATCTCTCGAGTCTTCGGGTTCGAGTCGTTCGTTCATCTTATGGGGCTGTCACGTGATGAACGAAAAACCCAAAGACTCGAAACAGGTGAACTAATTCCAGTACTGAACGAATCACTCTCAGAGATGACTCATTCTTCCCGAGTCACATTAAAGATTCGTTCAAAATGAACTAATTGTTCAAGAACGACCCATCACTAAT